>JAREIS010000969.1:0-66497 GCA_030060385.1 Muscicapa striata striata
TTTTGGGATATTTCTGGGATATTTTGGGGAATCTTGGGAAAAATTTTGGGATATTTTCAGGAGATTTTGGGGAATATTTTGGGATATTTTTGGGAATATTTTGGGATGTTTTGGGGCTATTTTTTGGGATATTTTTACAAATATTTTGGGAATATTTTGGGATATTTTTGGGATATTCTCAGGATATTTTTGGGAATATTTTGGGATATTTCTCAGGATATTTTGGGGATATTCTCAGGAATATTTTGGGATATTTTGGGGAATATTTTGGGATGTTTTCAGGTACCTGGGTGGCTCCTGTAGGCCCCAGGTGAGTTGTCCAGGATGACGATGCTGGGGGGGATTTTTGGGGGATATTTTGGGAATATTTTGGGGATATTTTTGGGATATTCTCAGGAATATTTTGGGATATTTTTGGGAATATTTTGGGTTATTTTTGGGATATTCTCAGGATATTTTCAGGGATATTTTGGGATATTTTTGGGATATTTTCAGGGATATTTTTGGGAATATTTTGGGTTATTTTTGGGATATTCTCAGGATATTTTGGGATATTTTTGGGAATATTTTGGGATATTTTTGGGATATTCTCAGGATATTTTCAGGGATATTCTCAGGATATTTTGGGGATATTCTCAGGAATATTTTGGAATATTCTCAGGAATATTTTGGGAATATTTTGGGATATTTTGGGGATATTCTCAGGAATATTTTGGGATATTCTGGGGAATATTTTGGGATGTTTTCGGGTACCTGGGTGGCTCCTGTAGGCGCCAGGTGAGTTGTCCAGGATGACGATGCTGGACAGGTCGCTGTGCACCACCGACAGGTCCTTGATGTAACTGCCCAGCTCCAGCGTGCAGTGCTGGGGGAGGGGCAGCGTCAGGGACACGCCCACAGCACCTGGGCACACCTGGGCACACCTGGGCACACCTGGGATACACCCCCAGCACACCTGGGATACACCCCCAGAGCACCTGGGCACACCTGGGATACACCCCCAGCACACCTGGGATACCCCCAGCACACCTGGGCACAGCTGGGCACACCTGGGATACCCCCAGAGCACCTGGGCACACCTGGGATACACCTGGGCACACCTGGGATACCCCCAGAGCACCTGGGCACACCTGGGATACACCCCCAGCACACCTGGGCACACCTGGGATACCCCCAGGGACACCTGGGATACACCTGGGCACACCTGGGATACCCCCCAGAGCACCTGGGCACACCTGGGCACACCTGGGATACCCCCAGGGACACCTGGGCACACCTGGGATACACCCCCAGCACACGTGGGCACACCTGGGATACACCTGGGATACCCCCAGGGACACCTGGGCACACCTGGGATACCCCCAGGGACACCTGGGCACACCTGGGATACACCCCCAGCACACGTGGGCACACCTGGGATACACCTGGGATACCCCCAGGGACACCTGGGCACACCTGGGATACACCCCCAGAGCACCTGGGCACACCTGGGCACACCTGGGATACACCCCCAGAGCACCTGGGCACACCTGGGATACCCCCAGGGACACCTGGGCACACCTGGGATACACCTGGGACACAGCCAGGGCCAGCCCAGCACACCTGTCCCAGGTGAACTCTCACACCCTACACCTGTTCCCACCCCTCTCACTTGTCCCCGCTGTGTCTCACCTGTCCCAGGTGTGTCTCACCTGTGCCCAGGTGTGTCTCACCTGTCCAGGTGTGCTCACCTGTCTGTAGTATCTCCTGTTGAGGATGCTGCGGTTGTTGTCCAGCTTGTCTGTCTGTCCCATACCTGTCCCATACCTGTCCCAGGTGTGTCCCATACCTGTCCCAGGTGTGTTTAGCTGTGCCCAGGTGTGTCCCATACCTGTCCCAGGTGTGTCCCATACCTGTCCCAGGTGTGTCCCATACCTGTCCAGGTGTATCTCACCTGTCTGTAGTATCTCCTGTTGAGGATGCTGCGGTTGTTGTCCAGCTTGTCGGCCACGGCGCAGCCGTAGATCTCCATGGAGGCCGTGAACACCACCAGCTCGTACCACTGGCTCACCTGGGATCAGGGACATTCCGGAATTTTGGGGATTTTGGGAATTTTGGGAAATTTGGGAATTTTAGAGAGGATTTTAGGGGATTTCAGGGGATTTTGGGGGATTTTTGGGGGGATTTTGGGGGGTTTTGGGGGCTCTCAGGTGGGATTTGGGGCTGTGACCACCACCAGCTCGTACCACTGGCTCACCTGGCACCCCAGAATTTTGGGAATTTTTTGGGGAAATTTGGGAATTTTGGGAAATTTGGGAATTTTACAGAGGATTTTTGGGGATTTCAGGGGGTTTGGAGGGGATTTTGGGGGATTTTTGGGGGGATTTTGGGGGGTTTTGGGGTGTCTCAGGTGGGATTTGGGGCTGTGAACACCAGCAGCTCGTACCACTGGCTCACCTGGCACCCCAGAATTTTGGGAATTTTTTGGGGAAATTTGGGAATTTTGGGAAATTTGGGAATTTTAGAGGGAATTTTTGGGGTTTTTCGGGGTTTGGAGGATTTTGGGGGATTTTTGGGGATTTTGGGGTTTTGGGGTGTCTCAGGTGGGATTTGGGGACATGAACACCACCAGCTCGTACCACTGGCTCACCTGGCACCCCAGAATTTTGGAATTTTTTTTGGGAATTTTGGGGAAATTTGGGAATTTTACAGAATTTTGGGATTTTGGGGATTTGGGGAGGTGGGATTTGGGGACATGAACAGAGGATTTTATTTGGGGAGATTTCGGGGGGTTTAGAGGGGATTTTGGGGGATTTTTGGGGGATTTTTGGGGGTTTTGGGGGTCTCAGGTGGGATTTGGGGACATGAACACCACCAGCTCGTACCACTGGCTCACCTGGCACCCCAGAATTTTGGGAATTTTTGGGAAATTTGGGAATTTTGGGAAATTTGGGAATTTTACAGAGGATTTGGGGAGATTTCAGGGGGTTTGGAGGGGATTTTGGGGATTTTGGGGGATTTTGGGGTTTTGGGGGTCTCAGGTGGGATTTGGGGACATGAACACCAGCAGCTGTACCACTGGCTCACCTGGCACCCCAGAATTTTGGGAATTTTTGGGGAAATTTGGGAATTTTGGGAAATTTGGGAATTTTTAGAGGGGATTTTGGGGATTTCAGGTGGGATTTGGGGCTGGGGGTTTGGAGGGATTTTGGGGGAATTTTGGGGGATTTTGGGGGTTTTGGGGTGTCTCAGGTGGGATTTGGGGACATGAACACCACCAGCTCGTACCACTGGCTCACCTGGCACCCCAGAATTTTGGGAATTTTTGGGGGAAATTTGGGAATTTTGGGAAATTTGGGAATTTTACAGAGGATTTTAGGGGATTTCAGGGGATTTTGGGGGATTTTTGGGGGGTTTTGGGGGGTTTTGGGGACTCTCAGGTGGGATTTGGGGACATGAACACCACCAGCTCGTACCACTGGCTCACCTGGGATCAGGGACATTCCGGAATTTTTTTGGGAAATTTGGGAATTTTGGGAAATTTGGGAATTTTACAGAGGATTTGGGGAGATTTCGGGGTTTAGAGGGGATTTTGGGGATTTTTGGGGATTTTTGGGGGTTTTGGGGGTCTCAGGTGGGATTTGGGGACATGAACACCACCAGCTCGTACCACTGGCTCACCTGTCACCCCAGAATTTTGGGAATTTTTTGGGGAAATTTGGGAATTTTGGGAAATTTGGGAATTTTAGAGGGAATTTTTGGGGATTTCAGGGGGTTTGGAGGGGATTTTGGGGGATTTTTGGGGGGATTTTGGGGTGTCTCAGGTGGGATTTGGGGCCATGAACACCAGCAGCTCGTACCACTGGCTCACCTGGCACCCCAAATCCCAGACATTCCGGAAATTTGGGAATTTTGGGAAATCTGGGAATTTTAGAGGGAATTTTTGGGGATTTCGGGGGGTTTAGAGGGGATTTTGGGGGATTTTGGGGGTTTTTGGGGGGTTTTGGGGTGTCTCAGGTGGGATTTGGGGACATGAACACCACCAGCTCGTACCACTGGCTCACCTGTGATAAGGGAAATTCCGGAATTTTTTTGGGAAATTTGGGAATTTTGGGAAATTTGGGAATTTTACAGAGGATTTTAGGGATTTCCGGGGTTTAGAGGGGATTTTGGGGATTTTTGGGGGATTTTGGGGGTTTTGGGGGTCTCAGGTGGGATTTGGGGACATGAACACCACCAGCTCGTACCACTGGCTCACCTGTCACCCCAGAATTTTGGGAATTTTTTGGGGAAATTTGGGAATTTTGGGAAATTTGGGAATTTTAGAGGGAATTTTTGGGGATTTCAGGGGGTTTGGAGGGGATTTTGGGGGATTTTTGGGGGGATTTTGGGGTGTCTCAGGTGGGATTTGGGGCCATGAACACCAGCAGCTCGTACCACTGGCTCACCTGGCACCCCAAATCCCAGACATTTGGGAAATTTGGGAATTTTGGGAAATTTGGGAATTTTAGAGGGAATTTTGGGAGATTTCAGGGGTTTGGAGGGGATTTTGGGGATTTTGGGGGATTTTGGGGGAATTTTGGGGGGTCCCAGGTGGGATTTGGGGCTGTGACCACCACGAGCTTGTACCACTGGCTCACCTGGGATCCCAGAATTTTGGGAATTTTTTGGGGAAATTTTGGAATTTTGGGAAATTTTAGAGAAGATTTTGGGGGATTTCAGGGGGTTTAGAGGGGATTTTTGGGGATTTTTGGGGGGATTTTGGGGTGTCTCAGGTGGGATTTGGGGCTGTGACCACCAGGAGCTGCTGCCACTGGCTCACCTGGGATGGGGGAAATTTGGGAATTTTGGGGATTTTGGGATGTTTCAAGGGGATTTTGGGGGTTTTTGGGGTGGATTTGGGGGTTTTTGGGGTCACTCACCACCTCGAGGAAGAAATCCACGTGGGGCCGTTTGTGCACGAAGAACCTCACGGGGTGTTTGTCAATCACCACCTGCAGACCCCAAAAACATCCCAAAATATCCCCAAAATATCTCTAAAAACATCCCAAAATATCCCCAAAATATCCCCAAAAACATCCCAAAATATCCCCAAAATATCTCTAAAAATATCCCAAAATATCCCCAAAATCAGCCCAAAATATCCCCAAAATATCCCAAAATCAGAACCTCACGGGGTGTTTGTCAATCACCACCTGCAGACCCCAAAAACATCCCAAAATATCCCCAAAATATCCCAAAAACCAGCCCCAAAATATCCCGAAAATATCCCGAAAATATCCCCAAAATATCCCAATAACCAGCCCCAAAATATCCCCAAAATATCCCCAAAATATCCCCAAAATATCCCCAAAATATCCCCAAAATATCCCAAAAACCAACCCCAAAATATCCCCAAAATATTCCAAAATATCCCCAAAATATCCCCAAAATATCCCAAAAACCAGCCCCAAAATATCCCAAAATATCCCAACATGTCCCCAAAATATCCCAAAATATCCCAAAATATCCCAAAAAATATCCCCAAAATCAGAACCTCACAGAGTGTTTGTCAATCACCACCTGGAGACCTTAAAAACATCCCAAAATATCCCCAAAATATCCCAAAAACCAGCCCCAAAATATCCCCAAAATATCCCCAAAATATCCAAAAATATCCCAAAAATCAGCTCCAAAATATCCCAAAAATCAGCTCCAAAATATCCCAAAATATCCCAACATGTCCCCAAAATATCCCCAAATATCCCAAAATATCCCAAAAAATATCCCAAAAAATATCCCCAAAATCAGAACCTCACGGGGTGTTTGTCAATCATCACCTGGAGACCCCAAAAACATCCCAAAATATCCCCAAAATCAGCCCCAAATTATCCCAAAATATCCCCAAAACCAGCCCCAAAATCAGCTCCAAAATATCCCCCAAAATATCCCCCAAAATATCCCAAAACATCCCAAAATATTCCCAAAAATATCCTTAAAATATCCCAAAATATCCCAAAAAATTCCAAAAAAATTCCCAAAAAATTCCCAAAAAATTCCCAAAATTTCCCAAAATTTCCCAGACCTTGAGGATGAAGTCAGGGGGGGTCCCAGGCCTCACTGTGGGTCTCAGGACACCCCAAAAACCCCCCAAAAACCCCCCAAAACCACCAAAAAACCCAAAAAAATCCCAAAAAATTCCCAAAAAATTCCCAAAAATTCCCAAAAAAATTCCCAAAAAATTCCTCAAAATTCCCAAAAATTCCCAAAATTTCCCAGACCTTGAGGATGAAGTCAGGGGGGGTCCCAGGCCTCACTGTGGGTCTCAGGACACCCCAAAAAACCCCCCAAAACCACTAAAAAAGCCACAAAAAATCACAAAAAATCCCAAAAAAATCCAAAAAAATTCCCAAAAATATCCCAAAAAATTCCCAAAAATTCCCAAAATTTCCCAGACCTTGAGGATGAAGTCAGGGGGGGTCCCAGGCCTCACTGTGGGTCTCAGGACACCCCAAAAACCCCCCAAAACCACTAAAAAAGCCACAAAAAATCACTAAAAATCACAAAAAATTCCCAAAAAATTCCCGAAAAATTCCCAAAAAATTCCTCAAAATTCCCAAAAATTCCCAAAATTTCCCAGACCTTGAGGATGAAGTCAGGGGGGGTCCCAGGCCTCACTGTGGGTCTCAGGACACCCCAAAAAACCCCCCAAAACCACTAAAAAAGCCACAAAAAATCACAAAAAATCCCAAAAAAATCCAAAAAAATTCCCAAAAATATCCCAAAAAATTCCCAAAAATTCCCAAAATTTCCCAGACCTTGAGGATGAAGTCAGGGGGGGTCCCAGGCCTCACTGTGGGTCTCAGGACACCCCAAAAACCCCCCAAAACCACTAAAAAAATCACAAAAAATCACTAAAAATCACAAAAAATTCCCAAAAAATTCCCGAAAAATTCCCAAAAAATTCCTCAAAATTCCCAAAAATTCCCAAAATTCCTCAGACCTTGAGGATGAAGTCAGGGGGTGTCCCAGGCCTCACTGTGGGTCTCAGGACACCCCAAAAACCCCCCAAAAAAGCCCCAAAACCACCAAAAAACCCCAAAAAATCCCAAAAAATTCCCAAAAAATTCCCAAAAATTCCTAAAAATTCCCAAAAATTCCCAAAATTTCTCAGACCTTGAGGATGAAGTCAGGGGGGGTCCCAGGCCTCACTGTGGGTCTCAGGACACCCCAAAAACCCCCCAAAATCACTAAAAAAGCCACAAAAAAATCACAAAAAATCACAAAAAAATTCCCAAAAAATTCCCAAAAAATTCCCAAAAATTCCCAAAAAATTCCCAAAAATTCCCAAAATTTCCCAGACCTTGAGAATGAAGTCAGGGGGTCCCAGGCCTCACTGTGGGTCTCAGGACACCCCAAAACCCCAAAAATCCCCACAAAAACCACCAAAATTCAAAAAAAATCCCAAAAAAATTCCCAAAAAATTCCCAAAAAATTCCCGAAAAATTCCCAAAAAATTCCTGAAAAATTCCCAAAAAATTCCTGAAAAATTCCCAAAAACTCCCAAAATTTCTCAGACCTTGAGGATGAAGTCAGGGGGGGTCCCAGGCCTCACTGTGGGTCTCAGGACACCCCAAAAACCCCCCAAAAACCACTAAAAAAGCCACAAAAAATCACAAAAAATCCCAAAAAAATTCCAAAAAAATTCCCAAAAATTCCCAAAAAATTCCCGAAAAATTCCCAAAATTTCTCAGACCTTGAGTATGAAGTCAGGGGGTGTCCCAGGCCTCACTGTGGGTCTCAGGACACCCCAAAAACCCCCCAAAAAAGCCCCAAAACCACCAAAAAACCCCAAAAAAATCCCAAAAAATTCCCAAAAATTCCCAAAAAATTCCCAAAAATTCCCAAAATTTCTCAGACCTTGAGAATGAAGTCAGGGGGGGTCCCAGGCCTCACTGTGGGTCTCAGGACACCCCAAAACCCCCAACCCCCCCCAAAAACCACCAAAAAACCCCAAAAAAATCACAAAAAAATTCCCAAAAAATTCCCGAAAAATTCCCAAAAAATTCCCAAAAATTCCCAAAAAATTCCCAAAATTTCCCAGACCTTGAGGATGAAGTCAGGGAGGGTCCCAGGCCTCACTGTGGGTCTCAGGACACCCCAAAAACCCCCCAAAACCACTAAAAAAACCACAAAAAATCACAAAAAATCACCAAAAAATTCCAAAAAAATTCCCAACAATTCCCAAAAAATTCCCAAAAATTCCCAAAATTTCCCAGACCTTGAGGATGAAGTCAGGGAGTGTCCCAGGCCTCACTGTGGGTCTCAGGACACCCCAAAACCCCCAAAACCCCCCAAAACCACCAAAAAACCCCAAAAAATCCCAAAAAATCCCCCAAAAATTCCCAAAAAATTCCCAAAAATTCCCAAAATTTCCCAGACCTTGAGGATGAAGTCAGGGGGGGTCCCAGGCCTCACTGTGGGTCTCAGGACACCCCAAAAACCCCCCAAAACCACTAAAAAAATCACAAAAAATCACAAAAAATCCCAAAAAATTCCCAAAAAATTCCCAAAAATTCCCCAAAAATTCCCAAAAATTCCCAAAATTTCCCAGACCTTGAGGATGAAGTCAGGGGGGGTCCCAGGCCTCACTGTGGGTCTCAGGACCCCGTCGTGGTGGGAGTGGATCAGGGTCTCGTCCAGGTCCAGCACCAGAATCTTCCTCTTCACCTGGTCTGGGGGAAAAAACCAAAACCATGAAAATTTGGGAAAAAATCCCCCAAAAATTTGGGGGGGGGGAATGAGAAAATTCGGGGGAAAATTTAAAAAAAAAATTGGGGGGAAATGAGAAAATTTGGGGGAAAAATCCAAAATTTGGGGGAATAAGAGAAAATTCAGGAAAATCCCAAAAAAATTTGGGGGGAAAAGAGAAAATTTGGGGGAAAAAAAATTCAGAAAATTTGGAGGGAAAGGAGAAATTTTGGGGAGAAAATCCAGAAAATTTGGGGGGAAAAAAATCCAAAAAATTTGGGAGGAAATGAGAAAATTTGGGGGGAAAATCCAGAAAATTTGTGGGGAAAAAAATTCCAAAAAATTTGGGAGGAAATGAGAAAATTTGGGGGAAAAAAAATCCAAAAATTTGGGGGAATAAGAGAAAATTCGGGGAAAATCCCAAAAAAATTTGGGGGGAAAAGAGAAAATTTGGGGGGGGGGGGGAAATCCAGAAAATTTGGGGAGAAATGAGAAAATTTGGGGGAAAAAAAATTCAGAAAATTTGGAGGGAAAGGAGAAATTTTGGGGAGAAAATCCAGAAAATTTGGGGGAAAAAAAATCCAAAAAATTTGGGAAGAAAGGAGAAAATTGGGGGAAAACCCAGAAAATTTGGGGGAAAAAAATTCCAAAAAATTTGGGAGGAAATGAGAAAATTTGGGGGGAAAACCCAGAAAATTTGGGGGGAAAAAAATTCCAAAAAATTTGGGAGGAAATGAGAAAATTTGGGGGAAAAAAAATCCAAAAATTTGGGGGAATATGAGAAAATTCGGGGAGAATCCCAAAAAAATTTGGGGGGAAAAGAGAAAATTTGGGGGAAATCCAGAAAATTTGGGGAGAAATGAGAAAATTTGGGGGAAAAAAAATTCAGAAAATTTGGAGGGAAAGGAGAAAATTTGGGGGGAAAAATCCAGAAAATTTGGGGAGAAATGAGAAAATTTGGGAGAAAAAAAAATCCAAAAAATTTGGGGGAATATGAGAAAATTCGGGGAAAATCCCAAAAAAATTTGGGGGGAAATGAGAAAATTTGGGGGGAAAAATCCAGAAAATTTGGGGAGAAATGAGAAAATTTGGGGGAAAAAAAATCCAAAAAATTTGGGAGGAAATGAGAAAATTTGGGGGGAAAACCCAGAAAATCTGGGGGGAAAAAAATCCAAAAAATTTGGGAGGAAATGAGAAAATTTGGGGGAAAAAATCCAAAAATTTGGGGGAATAAGAGAAAATTCGGGGAAAATCCCAAAAAAATTTGGGGGAAAAGAGAAAATTTGGGGGAAATTCAGAAAATTTGGGGAGAAATGAGAAAATTTGGGGGAAAAAAAATTCAAAAAATTTGGAGGGAAAGGAGAAATTTTTGGGGGAAAACCCAGAAAATTTGGGGGGAAAAAAATTTCAAAAAATTTGGGAGGAAATGAGAAAATTTGGGGGGAAAATCCAGAAAATTTGGTGGGAAATCCCCAAAAAAACTGGGGCAAAATTTGTTTCTTTTGGGGGAAAAATTCATCATTTTGGGCAAAATCCAAAAACTGGAGGGGGTTTAGGAGAAAATTTGGGGTTTTTCCTCCCAATTTTAGGATTTTCCTCCAAATTTTTGGGTTTTTTCTCCCAAATTTTTGCTTTTATTCTCCTGATTTTGGGGTTTTTTTTTCTCCCAATTTTTGGGGTTTTTTTTCTCAATTTTTGGGGTTTTTTCTCCCATTTTTTTTAATTTTTCTCCTCCCAATTTTTGTTTTTTTTCTCTCGATTTTTTGACTTTTTCTCTCTCAATTTTTGTTTTTTTTTCTCCCAAATTTTGGGTTTCCCCTCCCAATTTTTTTGTCATTTTCTCTCTCAAATTTGAGTTTTTCTCTCCCAATTTTTGGGGTTTTTTCTCCCAATTTTGGGGGTTTTTCTCCCAAATTTTGTTTTTTTTTTTCTCCTAATTTTTGTTAGTTTTTTTCTCCAACTTTTGTGGTTTTTTCCTCCAAATTTTTGTATTTTTTCCTCCCAATTTTTGGCTTTTTTTTGGTTTTTTCCTCCCGATTTTTTGAGTTTTTCTCTCCCAATTTTGGGTTTTTCCTCCCAATTTTTTTTTTTAACCCTCCCCAAATTTTGGCTTCTGTCCCAGCTGCAATCCCCCCCTCCCCCTCCCCAAATTTTGGCCCCCAAATTTGGAGAATTTGGGACTCACTGAGGCGGTTCCTGGAGATGGGGGACAGGGGCAGGACGTCGTAACGAACGGTCTGGTACTGGATCACCTGGAAAATTGGGCAATTCCCAAAATTTGGGGGCACCCCAAAAATCCAGCAACCCCAAATCCCAGCAGGGAAACCCCAAAAATCCTCCCCTCAAAAAAAACCCCAAAAATTTTGGACATTTTGGTGGTTTGGGGGAGGAAAAAGAGGCAAAAATCCCCCAAAATTTACCCCAAAATCCCCAAAATTCACCCCAAAATCCCCAAAATTCACCCCAAAAATCCCCAAAAAATCCCCCAAAATTTACCCCCAAAATCCCAAAAATTCACCCCCCCAAAACCCCCCAAAACCCCAAAATTCACCCCAAAAAATCCCCCAAAATTTACCCCAAAATCCCCAAAATTCACCCCAAAAATCCCAAAAAAATCCCAGGTCATTTCCCAGTTAACTCCAGGTCAGTTCATTCCCAGTTCATTCCCAGGTCATTCCCGGTTCATTCCCAGTTCATTCCCAGTCCATTCCCAGTCCATTCCCAGTCCATTCCCAGTCCATTCCCAGTTCATTCCCAGTCCATTCCCAGTTCATTCCCAGTTCATTCCCAGGTCATTCCCAGTCCATTCCCAGTCCATTCCCAGTCCATTCCCAGTTCATTCCCAGTCCATTCCCAGTTCATTCCCAGTTCATTCCCAGTTCATTCCCAGTTCATTCCCAGTCCATTCCCAGTCCATTCCCAGTCCATTCCCAGTTCATTCCCAGTCCATTCCCAGTTCATTCCCAGTTCATTCCCGGTTCATTCCCAGTCCATTCCCAGTCCATTCCCAGTCCATTCCCGGTCCATTCCCAGTCCATTCCCGGTCCATTCCCGGTCCATTCCCAGTCCATTCCCAGTCCATTCCCAGTCCATTCCCGGTCCATTCCCAGTCCATTCCATTCCATTCCTGTCCATTCCCAGTCCATTCCCAGTCCATTCCAAGTCCATTCGGTCCATTCCTGGTCCATTCCAGTTCATTCCCGGCTCATTCCCAGTTCATTTCCATTCCCAGTCCATTCCCAGTCCATTCCCAGTCCATTCCCAGTTCATTCCGGTTCATTCGGTTCATTCCCAGTTCATTTTCAGTTCATTCCCAGTTCACTCGGTTCATTCCCGGTTCATCCCAGTCCATTCAGTTGTTTCCCAGTCCATTCCCAGTCCATTCCCAGTTCATTCCCAGTCCATTCCCAGTCCATTCCCAGTTCATTCCCGGTTCATTCCCAGTTCATTCCCAGTCCATTCCCGGTTCATTCCCAGTTCATTCCCGGTCCATTCCCAGTTCATTCCCAGTTCATTCCCGGTTCATTCCCGGTTCATTCCCAGTTCATTCCCAGCTCATTCCCAGTCCATTCCCAGCTCATTCCCAGTTCATTCCCGGCTCATTCCCGGTTCAATCCCAGTCCATTCCCAGTCCATTCCCGGCTCATTCCCGGTTCATTCCCAGTCCATTCCCAGTTCATTCCCAGTCCATTCCCAGCTCATTCCCAGTTCATTCCCAGTTCATTCCTGTTATTCCCCTTCCATTCCCGTTATTCCCGCTCCGTTCCCGTTATTCCCGCTCCATTCCCGTTATTCCCCTTCCATTCCCGTTATTCCCGCTCCATTCCCGTTACTCCCGCTCCGTTATTCCCGTTATTCCCGCTCCATTCCCGTTACTCCCGCTCCGTTATTCCCGTTATTCCCGCTCCATTCCCGTTACTCCCACTCCGTTCCCGCTCCGTTATTCCCGTTATTCCCGCTCCATTCCCGTTACTCCCGCTCCGTTATTCCCGTTATTCCCGCTGCCCTCCCGCTGCCCCCCGCCTCTCCCGCTTTTCCCCGTTTCCCCGCGCGTGTCCCGCCGGTTCCCCGGTTCCCCCGCGGCTCACGGTGCGGGCCTGCCTCCGCAGCAGGTACAGCACGAAACTCCACAGTTTGGCGGCGAAGGCCACGAAGGAGCGGAGGCCGAGCAGGCACTGGCTGCGCATCATCCCGTTGCCGGCGGCGGCTTCGCTCCCGCCCGCGGCCGCGGCCCGCTGCGCCCCAGCTCCGCCAGCTCCGGTGCCGCTGCCGCTGCCGGTGCCGGTACCGGCGGCTCCCGGCCGCTCCCGCGGCTCCCGGCCCTCAGCGGGGCTCGGCCCTCAGCAGGGCTCGGCCGCCAGCGCCGCCATGGCCGCCATCGCCCGGGGCACTTCCGGTGCCAGCGCTTCCGGGGCACGCACAGGGGCGGGGCTACGCACGGGGGCGGCGCCAGGCACCAATAGTGACCCAATGAGGAGGCGCGCCTTAAGCGCTGCCGAAATAAAGGTTACATAGATCGGTTGTGCTGGGGGCGGGGTTATGCAAATTAGAAGATGATTGACGGTTTTAGTTAACACAGAGGTGATTGACAGCGGCTCTATGTAAATTAGGGAGGCGTGGTCCCCCGTTGGAGTCAATAGATAAAGTGTGATTGACAGGTTTATGTAAATTAGGGGGCGTGTCCTCTGCATTGGAGCCAATAGATAAAGTGTGATTGACAGCTTTATGTAAATTAGGGGGCGTGTCCTCTGCCATTGGAGTCAATTGAGGAAATCATGAATGATAACTTTATGTAAATTAGGGGCGTGGTCCCGTCATTAAAGTCAATGGCAGAAAGTGTGATTGACAGCTTTATGTAAAATAGGGGGCGTGGTCTCTGCCATTGGAGTCAATAGAGAAGAGCGTGATTGACAGCTTTATGTAAATTAGGGGGCGTGGTCTCTGCCATTGGAGTCAATAGAGAAGAGTGTGATTGACAGCTTTATGTAAATTAGGGGGCGTGGTCTCTGCCATTGAAGTCAATAGAGAAGAGTGTGATTGACAGCTTTATGTAAATTGGGGGCGTGGTCTCTGCCATTGAAGTCAATAAAGAAGAGCGTGATTGACAGCTTTATGTAAATTTGGGGGCGTGGTCTCTGCCATTGAAGTCAATAGAGAAGAGTGTGATTGACAGCTTTATGTAAATTTGGGGGCGTGGTCTCTGCCATTGAAGTCAATAGAGAAGAGCGTGATTGACAGCTTTATGTAAATTTGGGGGCGTGGTCTCTCCACTTGAAGCCCCTCCCACCTCCCAAAATCATGGAGTTTCACCCCAAAAGTTGGGGATTTTTCCCCCAAATTTTGAGGGTTTTCCCTCCCAAAATTGGGGATTTCCAGCCAAAAAATTGGGATTTTTTTTCCCCTAAAATTGGGATTTTTTCCCCCTATAATTGGGATTTTTTTCCCCTATAATTGGGATTTTTTTCCCCCTAAATTTGGGATTATTTTTCCCCCTAAAATTGGGAATTTTTTTCCCCAAAATTTGGTATTTTTTGCCCCTAAAACTGGGATTTTTTTTCCCCTAAATTTGGGACTTTTTTCCCCAAAATGTGGGATTTTTCCCCTAAAATTGGGAATTTTTTTCCCCTAAATGTGGGATTTTCCCCCTAAAATTGGGATTTTTTTCCCCTTAAATTTGGGATTCTTCCCCTAAAATTGGGATTTTTTTTTCCCCTAAAATTGGGATTTTTTCCCCTAAAATTGGGATATTTTTTCCCCTAAAATTGGGATATTTTTTTCCCCCAAAAATTGGGAATTTTTTACCCCAAAATTTGGGATTTTTCCCCTAAAATTGGGATTTTTCCCCCTAAATGCGGATTTCTCCCTTAAAATTGGGATTTATTTTTCCCCTAAAATTGGGAATTTTTTTCCCCTAAATTTGGGATTTTCCCCCTAAAACTGGGATTTTTTTCCCCCTAAAATTGGGAAATTTTTTCCGAAAAATTTGGGATTTTTCCCCTAAATTTGGGATTTTTCCCCCTAAAACTGGGATGTTTTTCCCCCTAAATTTGGGATTCTTCCCCTAAAATTGGGATTTTTTCCCCCTAAATTCGGGATTTTTTTTCCCCCTAAAATTGGGAATTTTTTACCGCAAAATTTGGGATTTTTTCCATAAAAATTTGGAATTTTCCCCCTAAATGGGGATTTTTCCCTTAAAATTGGAATTTTTTTTCCCCTAAATTTGGGATTTTTCCCCTAAAACTGGGATATTTTTTCTCCCTAAAATTGGGAATTTTTTACCCCAAAATTGGGATTTTTTTCCCCCTAAATTTGGGATTTTTCCCCTAAAACTGGGATTTTTTCCCCCCTAAAATTGGGAAATTTTTTCTGCTAAATTTGGGATTTTTCCCCTAAATTTGGGATTTTTTTCCCCCTAAATTTGGGATTTTTCCCCCTAAATTGGGATTTTTTTCCCCCTAAAACGGGGATTTTTCTCTTAAAATTGGGATTTTTTTCCCCTAAAATTGGGATTTTTTTTCCCCTAAAATTGGGATTTTTTTCCCCTAAAATTGGGATTTTTTTTTCCCCCTAAATTTGGGATTTTTCCCCTAAAATTGGGAAATTATTTCCGCTAAATTTGGGATTTTTCCCCCTAAAATTGGGAATTTTTCCCCCTAAAATTGAGATTTTTTTCCCCCTAAAATTAGGAATTTTTTCCCCCTAAATTTGGGATTTTTCCCCTAAAATTGAGATTTTTTCCCCAAAAAAATTTGTGATTTTCCCCCGAAATAACCACGGCAGGGTGGGGGAGGTGCAGCTCCTTTATTTGGGTCCCAAATTTGGGATTTTTCCCCCCAAAATTTGGGGGTCACAGGTCCAGGTCCTCGTCGGGGTCCTCGGGGTCCTCGGGGGGCGGCTCGGGGTCATTCCTGGGGAAATTCGGGGGAAATTTGGGGAATTTTGGGAAAATTTGGGGGATTTTGGGGAATTTTGGGGGAAATTTGGGGAAATTTGGGGAATTTTGGGAAAATTTGGGGAAATTTGGGGAATTTTGGGGGAAATTTGGGGAAATTTGGGGAATTTTGGGGAAATTTGGGGGAAATTTGGGAATTTTGGGGAAATTTGGGAAAATTTGGGAGATTTTGGGAAATTTGGGGGGGTTTGAGAGAATTTAGGAAGATTTTGGGGCAGAATTTTGGGAAAATTTTGGGGGGATTTTGGAGGAGGTTCGGGGGAATTTTGGGGGGAAATTTTGGGGATTTGGGAGAATTTTAGGAATTGGAGGGATTTGGGGAATTTTGGGGGATTTGGGGGAATTTTGGGGAATTTTGGGGAAATTTGGGAATTTGGGGAAATTTGGGGAATTTGGGGGAATTTGGGGAAGGGGATTTTTGGGGGATTTGGGGAAATTTGGGGAATTTTGGGGGATTTGGGGATTTTGGGGAATTTTGGGGATTTGAGCAAATTTAGGGAGAAATTTGGGGGATTTTGAGGAGGATTTTGGGTGGAATTTTAGGATTTTTTGGATGAATTTTGGGATCATTTGGAGCAATTTTGGAAAGAATTTCAGGGGGATTTTGGGAGGAATTTTAGGATTTTTTGGGGGAGATTTTGGAGCATTTTAGGAGGAATTTTAGGGGCTTTTTTGTGGATTTTGGGGTGATTTGTGGAGGAAATTTAGGAGTTTTTTGGGTGATTTTGAGAGGAATTTTAAGGGAGGTTTTTTGTGGATTTTGGGGTGATTTTGGGAGCAATTTTAGGGTTTTTTGGGTGATTTTGGGAGGAATTTTAGGATTTTAAATGCAGATTTTGGGGTGATGTTGGGAGAAAATTTATGAGTTTTTTGTGGATTTTGGGAGGAATTTTAAGGGGTTTTTTTGTGGATTTTGGGGTGATTTGGGAGGACATTTTGGAGTTTTAAATGCAGATTTTGGGATGATTTTGGGAGGAATTTTATGATTTTAAATGCAGATTTTGGGGTGATTTTGGGAGAAAAATTAGGAGTTTTTTGGGTGATTTTGGGAGGAATTTTAAAGGGTTTTTTTGTGGATTTTGGGGTGATTTTGGGAGGATATTTTGGAGTTTTTTGGGGTGCTTTAGGGGGGTTTAGGGGGCAGGACTCACCTGAGCAGGTAGGGGGGGGTCAGGGCTGCCCTCGCCCCCCGCTCGGGCCCCGACAGCCCCAGGCGGAAGGTCAGGGGGGCCACGCCCATTTTTGGGGGGTTTTTGGGGTTTTTGGGGTCCCCCCGGGGTGGGGGGGGCTGGGCCAGGGGGGGCCCCACGGAGCCATCGGGGAGAAGGGAAAAAAACTCCTGGGGGAGGGGAGAGAGCCCCAAAATCAGCCCAAATAGGGTCAAAATATGGCCAAAATTAAACCCTAAATTAAACCCAAAATCAAACCCAAAATCAGCCCAAAATTAAACCCCAAATCAGCCCAAATCAGCCCAAAATATGGCCAAAATTAAACCCAAAATTAAACTCAAAATCAAACCCAAAATCAGCCCAAATATGGCCAAAATATGGCCAAAATTAAACCCAAAACCAGCCCAAAATCAGCCCAAATATGGTCAAAATATGGCCAAAATTAAACCCAAAATTAAACCCAAAATCAGCCCAAATATGGCCTAAATTAAACCCAAAATTAAACCCTAAACCAGCCCAAAATCAGCCCAAATATGGCCAAAATTAAACCCAAAATTAAACCCAAAATCAACCCCAAAATCAGCCCAAATACGGCCAAAATTAAACCCAAAATTAAACCCAAAATCAGCCCAAATATGGCCTAAATTAAACCCAAAATTAAACCCTAAACCAGCCCAAAATCAGCCCAAATACGGCCAAAATTAAACCCAAAATTAAACCCAAAATCAGCCCAAAATCAGCCCAAATATGGTCAAAATATGGCCAAAATTAAACCCAAAATTAAACCCAAAACCAGCCCAAATACGGCCAAAATATGGCCAAAATTAAACCCTAAATCAGCCCAAAATTAAACCCCAAATCAGCCCAAAATCAGCCCAAAATTTAACCCAAAATCAGCCCAAATATGGCCAAAATATGGCCAAAATTAAACCCAAAATTAAACCCAAAACCAGCCCAAAATCAGCCCAAATACAGCCAAACTATGGCCAAAATCAGCCCAAAATCTGCCCAAAATTAAACCCAAAATCAGCCCAAAATAAAACCCAAAATCTGCCCAAAATTAAACCCAAAATCAGCCCAAATCAGCCCAAAATAAAACCAAAATCTGCCCAAAACTAAACCCTAAATCAGCCCAAAAAACAGCCAAACTATGGCCAAAATCAGCCCAAAAGCAGCCCAAAATTAAACCCAAAATCAGCCGAAAATTAAACCCTAAATCAGCCCAAAAAACAGCCAAACTATGGCCAAAATCAGACCAAAATCTGCCCAAAATTAAACCCAAAATCAGCCCAAAATAAAACTAAAATCAGCCCAAATCAGCCCAAATACAGCCCAAAATTAAACCCAAAATCTGCCCAAAATTAAACCCAAAATCAGCCCAAAATAAAACCAAAATCAGCCCAAAATTAAACCCAAAATCTGCCCAAAATTAAACCAAAATCAGCCCAAAATTAAACCCAAAATAAACCCAAAATCAGCCCAAAATAAACCCAAAATCTGCCCAAAATCAGTCAAAATCTCCCCAAAAATCCCCCCAGGACTCCCCAAAATTCCCCCAAAATTCCCCAAGACCCCCCCAAAACCCAAAAAAATCCCCCCAGGACTCCCCAAAATTTCCCCAAAATCACCCCAGGACCCCCAAATCCCTCCAGGACCCCAAAAATACCCCCAAAACCCCCCAAAATCCCCCAGGACTCCCCAAAATCCCCCAGAACCCCCAAATTCCCCAGGACTCCCCCAAAATCCCCCCAAAACCCCCCAAAATCCCCCAGGACCCCCAAAATGCCCCCAAATCCCTCCAGGACCCCCAAAAATCCCCCAAAACCTCCCCAAATCCCTCCAGGACCCCCAAAATCCCCCAAACCTCCCCAACCCCCCGGTGCCCTCCCCCACCTGCAGGGGCCCCGCCCCGTTTTTGGGGTCCCTGAGCAGCTGCAGCCCCCGGGGGGCTCCGGGGCTCTGGGGGGGCCCCCCCAGGATGAGCTGGGCCCGGGCCAGAGCCCCCAGCACCCCCAAAACCGGGGGGGGGTGCAGGTCCTGGTGCAGCAGAGCCACAATTCGGGGAGGGGGCTCTGGGGGGGGGAGGGGGGGAGCCCCAAAAATTCAGTGAGAATTGGGAAAAAGGGGGAAAAGAAACCCCAAAAAAATCCTGACTGGGATCGGTCAGGAGCCCCCCAAAATCCCGGCCTGGAGACCCCCAAAATTCCACCCAAAATTCCTCCCAAAATTCCTCCCAGGAGCCCCCCAAAATTCCTCCCCAGATCCCCAAAATTCCCCCCAAAACCCCCAAATCCCCCCCAAATTCCCCCCAAAATTCCCCCAAATTTCCCCAAATCCCCCAAAATTCCCCAAATCCCCCCAAATCCCCCCAAATCCCCCCCAAATCCCCCCAAATCCCCCACAAAATTCCCCTAAATCTCCCCAAAATCTCCCCAAAATTCTCCAAATCCCCCAAAATCCCCCAAATGCCCCCAAATCCCCCCTAAATTCCCCAAATTCCCCCAAAATTCCCCTAAAACTCCCCAAAATCTCCCAAAATTCTCCCAAAAATTCCTCCCAAAATCCCTCCCAAAATCCTGCCCAGGAGCCCCCAAAATTCCTCCCCAGATCCCCAAAATTTCCCCCAAAACCCCTAAATTCCCCCAAATTCCCCCCAAAATTCCCCTAAAACTCCCCAAAATCTCCCCAAAATTCCCCAAATCCCCCCAAATCCTCCCATAATTTCCCCAAATTCCCAGCAAAATTTCCCCCAAATCCCCCCCAAAATTCCCCCAAAACTCCCCCAAATCCTCCCATAATTTCCCCAAAATCCCCCAAAATCCCCCAGGATCCCCAAAAATCACCCAAATCCCCCAGATCCCCCAAAATTCCCCCAAATTCCCCCCAAAATTCCCCTATAACTCCCAAAATCTCCCAAAATTCCCCAAATCCCCCCCAAATCCCCCCAAATCCTCCCATAATTTCCCCAAATTCCCATAAAATTTCCCCAAATCCCCAAAAATTCCCTAAAACTCCTCAAAATCTCCCCAAAATTCCCCCAAATTCCCCCAAACCCCCAAATCACCCCCAAAATCCCCCCAAATTCTCCCAAAATTCCCCCAAATTCCTCCCAAATCCCCCCAAAATTCCCCTAAATCTCCCTTAAATCTCCCCAAAATTCCCCAAATCCCCCAAATCCTCCCATAATTTCCCCAAAATCCCCCAAAATCCCCCAAAATCCCCCCAAACCCCCTCCCCTCCCCCAGCCCCTCCCCCCCCCTCACCGTTTTCGGGGCCCCCCCCCAGCAGCGCCCCCAGCCCCCGGCAGAGGTGGGGGAGGGGCTCCCGGAGCAGGGCCCAGCTCAGCGAGTCCAGCACGAGCGTCCGGGGGGGGGAGGGGCAGGGGGGGGAGGGGCGGGGCAGCCCCCCCAGGAGCCCCCCTGGGCTGGGGGAGGGGCCCCGGCCCAGCCAGCAAAGGGGGTCCCCAAAATAATCCAAAAAGTGCAGCCTGGAACAGAATTTTGGGGAATTTTGGGGAAATTTGGGGAGATTTTGGGGAATTTGGGGAAATTTGGGGAGATTTTGGGGAATTTTGGGGAAAATTTGGGGAGATTTTGGGGAATTTTGGGGAAATTCGGGAAGATGTTGGGGAATTTGGGGAGATTTTGGGGAATTTGGGGGAATTTGGGGAGATTTTGGGGAATTTGGGGAAATTTGGGGAGATTTTGGGGAATTTTGGGGGAATTTGTGGAGATCTTGGGGAATTTTGGGGAATTTGGGGAGATTTTGGGGATTTTGGGGAAATTTGGGGAGATTTTGGTGAATTTTGGGGAAATTTGGGGAGATTTTGGGGAATTTGGGGAAATTTGGGGGGATTTGGGGGAGTCTGAGCGTGTTTAGAGGAGATTTTTGGGGGTTTTCAGGGTATTTATGGGATGGTTTTGGATTTTTTTGGGGTGTTTTTAGGGTATTTTTTGGGTATTTTGGGGTGGTTTTGGGGTATTTTTGGGTGTTTTTGGGTGTTTTTTGGGCATTTTTGTGTATTTTTGGGCGTTTTATGGGTATTTTTGGGGGGTTTTTGGGGTATTTTGGGTGTTTTTTAGGTGTTTTTAGGGTATTTTGGGGTGTTTTGGGGGTATTTTGGTTGTTTTTTGGGGTGTTTTGGGGTGTTTTTGGGCTATTTTGGGTATTTTGGGGGTGTTTTTGGGTTGTTTTTGGGGTATTTTGGGTGGTTTTGGGGTGTTTTGGGGGTATTTTGGGGTGTTTTTGGGGTGTTTTGGGGTGTTTTGGGGTGTTTTGGGTATTTTTGGGGTGTTTTTGGGTTGTTTTTGGGGTATTTTGGGGTGTTTTGGGGTATTTTGGGTATTTTTTGGGGTATTTTGGGTGTTTTTGGGGTATTTTGGGTGTTTTTGGGGTGTTTTTGGGTGTTTTTGGGTTGTTTTTGGGGTGTTTTTGGGTTGTTATTGGGGTGTTTTAGGGTGTTTTTGGGGTGTTTTGGGGTGTTTTTGGGGTACTTTGGGTATTTTTGGGGTGTTTTTGGGTTGTTTTGGGGGTATTTTGGGGTGTTTTGGGTGTTTTTGGGTTGTTTTTGGGTGTTTTTGGGCTATTTTGGGTATTTTTGGGGTGTTCCCCCCTCACCTGTCCCTCACTCCGGGGCTCAGCCCAGCCTGGAACTGCTCCCGGGGCACCTCCAGCAGCAGCACCTGAACCTGCTCGGCCCTGGGGTTTGGGGGCTCAGACACCCCAAAAAACAAAAAAAACAAAAAATAAACCCCAAAAAACCCAAAACCCAAAAAAACCCACCCCAAAAACCCAAAAAACACCCCAAAAACCACCCAGAAAATCCCCAAAATCCCAATAACTGCCCCCACCTGCACCTGCTCAGCCCTGGGGGGGTTTGGGGGGGCTCAGACACCCCAAAAAACAAAAAAAAAACCAAAAACCCAGAACCCTGAAACTCAAAAAAAAACCACCCCAAAAACCCCCAAAAAAAACCCCAAAAAACACCCCAAAAACCACCCAGAAAATCCCCAAAATCACAATAACTGCCCCAAAAAAATCCCAAAACCCCCCCAAAAAAACCCCAAAATACACCCCAAAAAACCACCCCAAAACCCCCACAAAAACAAAAAAAAACCACAAAGAAAACACCCAGAAACCACTCAGAAAATCCCCAAAATCCCAATAACTGCCCCCAAAAAAACCACCCCAAAAAACCCAGAACCTAAAAAAAACCATCCCAAAAACCCCAAAAACCCCAAAAACTCAAAAAACCACCCCAAAAAAATCCCAAAAAACCCAAAACCCAAAAAAAACACCCCAAAAGCCCAAAAACCCCCCAAAAAAACACCCCAAAAATCACCCAGAAAATCCCCAAAATCCCAATAACTGCCCCAAAAAAAATTCCAAAACCCCAAGAAAACTCCAAAAAAAACACCCCCAAAAGCCACCCAGAAAATCCCCAAAATCACAATAACTGCCAAAAAAAAAAAATCCCAAAAACCCCAAAAAACACCCCAAAAACCAACCCAAAAAAACCACCCCAAAAAACCACCCCAAAAACCCCACAATAACAAAAAAAACACCAAAAAAACACCCAGAAACCACCCAGAAAACCCCCCAAAACCACCCCAAATACCCCAAAATCCCCTAAAATTCCCAAAAATCCCCCTAAAAATCCCCCCAAAAATCCCCCCAAATCCCCTAAACCCCCTAAACCCTCAAAAATCCCCCGAAATTTCCTAAAACCGCCCCAAATCTCCCCAAAATTCCCCTGAATTTCCCCCAAAATCTCTCCAAAATCCCCCCAACATTTCCCAAAAAAATCCCCCAAAAAATTCCCCCCAAATCCCAAAAAAAAAAATCCCCCAAAAATCCCCCAACCCCACAAAATTCCCCAAAATCTCCCAAAATTCCCCAAATCTCCCCAAAATTCCCCTGAATTTCCCCCAAAATTACCTAAAATCTCTCCAAAATCCCCCCAAAATTTCCCAGAAAATCCCCCAAAACCCAAAAAATCCCCCAAAATCCCCAACCCCAAAATTCCCCAAAATCTCCCAAAATTCCCCAAATCTCCCCAAAATTCCCTGAATTTCCCCAAAATTACCTAAAATCTCTCCAAAATCCCCCCAAAGTTTCCCAAAAAAATCCCCCAAAAATTCCCCCCAAATCCCAAAAAAAAAATCCCCCAACCCCCCAAAATTCCGCAAAATCTCCCAAAATTCCCCAAAATCTTCCAAAATTCCCCAAAATTCACCAAAATTCCCCAAAATTCCCCAAAATCCCCCAAAATTCCCCAAAATCCCCCAAAATCCCGCACCTGCTGACGGCCTCGCTGACGAGCGCCCTCAGGACGCTCCGGCCCTCGCACTCGGCGCTGTCTGAGGGGAAAAATTCCCAAAAAATTTCCCCAAATTCCCAAAAAAAAACCCAAAATTTCCCCTCCCCCCAAGCGCCCCAAATCCCACCCGGACCCTTCAGGTCCTCAAATCCCCTCAGAATCCCCCCAAAAAATCTCCGGGATCCCTAAATTCCCCCTCAGACCCCCCCCAAAAAATCCCACCAAAAATCCCCAAAATTGTCCCTCAGCCCCCCAAATTCTCAGAGCGTTCAGAATTCCCAAAAATCCCCCAAAAATCTCCTCCAGACCCCCCCAAATGGGGCCCAAATTGGGGAGGGGGTCGCAGCACCAGCGAAAGGGGAAAAAAACAAAATTGGGGAGGGGGAAAACCCGAATTTCCGGTGGGGGAGGGAGGAGGAAAAAAACCCAAAAAGTGGGGGAGGGGCAGTCGCTGAGCGCGGGGGAGGGGCGGGGGTCTCAGACGTACTCGCGGGAGCTGGGGGGGCCCCTGGGGGGGGTCTTGGCCCGGGGGTACCCGCGGGGGGCTTTGCCCGCCCCGCCCCCCCCGCAGGAGCAGCCGGAGGAGGCGAGGAGCGACCCCCCGAGCAGCGCCAGCGCCGAGCCCGCCCAGCCCACGAACAGCGCCGTGCCGAACTCGAACCTGCCGGGAGAGATTCGGGTCAGGGAGATCCGGAACGTGCCAAAAAATAGCCCAGAATAGCAAAAAAATCCGATCGGAATAACCCAAAATATCCCAAAGTTAGCCCCAAACCCGGCCCCGCCCAGCCCGGGAACAGCGCCGTGCCGAACTCGAACCTGCCGGGAGAGATTCGGGTCAGGGAGATCCGGAACGTGCCAAAAAATAGCCCAGAATAGCAAAAAAACCCGATCGGAATAACCCAAAATATCCCAAAGTTAGCCCAAAATCCGGCCCCGCCCAGCCCACGAACAGCGCCGTGCCGAACTCGAACCTGCCGGGAGAAATTCGGGTCAGGGAGATCCGGAATGTGCCAAAAAATATCCCAGAATAGCAAAAAAATCCGATCGGAATAACCCAAAATATCCCAAAATAGCAAAAAACCCGATTGGAATAACCCAAAATTTTCCAAAATAGCAAAAAACCCGACAATGAATAATCCAAAATATCCCAAAATACAAAAAAAAATCCGACCAGAATAATCCAAAATATCCCAAAATAGCAAAAAACCCGACAATGAAGAATCCAAAATATCCCAAAATACAAAAAATAATCCGACCAGAATGACCCAAAATATCCCAAAAAAAAAAAAAAAAAAAATCCGACCAGAATAACCCAAAATATCCCAAAATGAACCCAAAATATCCCAAAATAGCAAAAAACCCGACCAGAATAACCAAAATATCCCAAAATAGCAAAAAATCCGATCGGAATAACCAAAAATATCCCAAAATAGCAAAAAACCCGACAATGAATAATCCAAAATATCCCAAAATACAAAAAAAAATCCGACCAGAATAACCCAAAATATCCCAAAATGAACCCGAAATATCCCAAAATAGCAAAAAATCCGTTGTGAATAACTCAGAATATCGCGAAATTAACCTAAAATTTCCAGAAATGAACCCAAAATATCCCAAAATACAAAAAAATCCGACCAGAATATCCCAAAATATCCCAAATTTATCCCAAAGTAGCAAAAATCCCGCTCAAAATAACCCGAAATATCCAAAAATGAACCCAAATTGTCCCAAAATAGCAAAAAATTCATCCTGAATAACCCAAAATATCAAAAAATGAACCCAAAATATCCCAAAATAGCAAAAAATCCGCTCCAAAAAACCCAAAATATATTTTAAAAAAACCCCAAATCGCCCTAAAATCCACAAAAATCGCCCCAAACCGGCCTCCTAAAAATGCCCTAAAATCACAAAAAACCCAAAACCCCCCAAAACTCAGGAAAACCCCAAAATATACAAAAATCACCCCAAAAAAATCAAAAAAAAACACCCAATTATCCGTTTAAATCCCCCCAAAATTCATTAAAATCGCCCCAAAATCCCCAAATTTCACCCCAAAAAACCCCAAATTTTCCCGGAGCCCCAAAACTTTGGGATTTCACCCCAAAATCCTCCCTGAAAATCAAAAACCCTCAAAAATCACCCCAAAAAAAAATTCCCTAAAAATCACCTTAAAATTCACAAAATCCACAAATTTCGCCCCAAAAATTCCCCCCAAAATTCGAAAAACCCCCAAAACTTTGTGATTTCACCCCAAAATCCTCCCTGAAAATCAAAAAACCCCCCAAAATCGCCTTAAAATCCATGAAAACCGCCCCAAAATCCCCAAATTTCACCCCAAAATTTCCCGGAGCCCCAAAATTTGGGGATTTCTCCCCAAAATCTCACTTGTAGTTCATGGGAACGGTGACGTCATAGAAGTTGGTGACGATCCTGTGGCCGTACCAGGAGCACGCGACGAGCCCGAGCAGCCCTGGGAGCCAAAAATTCCCAAAATTCCCAAAAATTCCCAAAAAATCCCCAAAAAATCCCCAAAAATCCAAAAAATCCCCCCCAAAAATCCCCAAAATCCCCCCCAAAAAGTCCCCAAAAATCCCCAAAATCCCCAAAATCCCCCCAAAATCCCCAAAAATCTCAAAAATCCCCAAAATTCCCCCAAAATCCCCAAAAATCTCAAAAATTCCCAAAAATCCCCTCAAAAAATCCCAAAAATCCCAAAAACCCCCAAAGTCCCCAAAATCCCCCCCAAAAAAAATCCCCAAAAATCCCCAAAATCCCCAAAAAAATCCCCAAAATCCAAAAAAAATCCCCAAAAAATCCCCAAAAATCCCCAAAATCCCAAAAAAATCCCCAAAATCCCCAAAAATCCCCAAGAAATCCCCAAAATCCCCCCAAATCCTCATAAATCCCCAAAAATCCCAAAAATCCAAAAAAAATCCCAAAAATCCCCCAAATCCCAAAAAAACCCCCAAAATCCCCCAAAAATCCCAAAATTCGGGGAGAACGACCCCGAGATTTTGGGGGAGGGGGAGGGGAAAGGGGGTTTGGGGGGAAAAAATGGGATTTTGGGGAAAGAAAAGGGATTTTTTTGGGGGGAAAAAAAATGGATTTTTGGGGTGGGAAATGGGATTTTGGGGGGAAAAAGGGGGATTTTGGTTAAAAATGGGGTTTTGGGGGAGAAATGGGGGGTTTTGGGGGAAAAAATTGGGGATTTTTGGGGGGTAAATGGGATTTTTTTGGGGGGAAATGAGGATTTTGGGGGGAAAATTGGGATTTTGGGGTAAAGAAAGAGGATTTTTGGGGGGGAAATGGGGGATTTTGGGGTGGAAAAGAAGGATTTTGGTTAAAAATGGCGATTTTGGGGGATTTTTGGAGAAAAATCGGGGGTTGGGGGTGGGGAAATGGAGATTTTTGGGGGGCAGAAATTGAGATTTGGGGTTAAAAATGGGGATTTTGGGGTTCCAGGGGGTTTTTGGGGGGTCCCAAACCCATTTTCGGGGGTCCCAACCCCATTTTCAAGTGTCCCAAACCCATTGTCGGGTGTCCCAATCCCATTTTCGGGGTCCCAACCACATTTTCGGGGGTCCCAAATCCATGTTCGGGGGTCCCGGATGGATTTTCGGGGTTCCCAATCCCATTTCCGAGTGTCCCAATCCCATTTTCGGGGTCCCCATCCCATTTTCAAGTGTCCCAAACCCATTTTTTGGTGTCCCAATCCCATTCTCAAGTGTCCCAACCCCTTTTTCGGGGGTCCCAAACCCATTTTCGGGGGTCCCGGATGGATTTTTGGAGGTCTCAATCCCATTTTCGGGGTCCCAACCCCATTTTCACGCGTCCCAATCCCATTTTCGGGGTCCCAACCCCATTTTCACGCGTCCCAATCCCATTTTCGGGGGTCCCGGCTGTGTTCCCGGGGGTCCCAATCCCATTCCCGGGGGTCCCAAACCCATTTCCGAGTGTCCCTATCCCATTTTCGGGGGTCCCAAACCCATTTTCGGGGTCCCCATCCCATTTCCGAGTGTCCCAATCCCATTTTCGGGGTTCCCCATCCCCATTTTCGGGGGTCCCGCTCACCTGCCAGGATGAAGAGCGCCCCCCCCGCCGCCGCCACCTTCCCTTTCTGCCGGGGGTCGTCGCTGCCGCAGCGCGTGCACTTCATGCCGGCCACGGCCGCGCCCAGCGCCAGCGGCCCCAGCACGGCCGAGAGCACCAGGAGAGCGCGGGTGGCCTGGAGGTGACCTGGGGACACACGGGGGGGACACGGGGGGGTCACAATGGGGGTCCTGGGGGGGTCACAGAGGGGTTTGGGGGTCACAGGGGGTTTGGGGGTCACAGGGGGTTTGGGGGTCACAGGGGGTCTGTGCCAGCGGCCCCAGCACGGCCGAGAGCACCAGGAGCGCCCGGGTGGCCTGGAGGTGACCTGGGGACACACCGGGGGGTCACATTTGGGGTCCTGGGGGTCACAGGGGGTTTGGGGGTCACAGGGCGGTTTTGGGGGTGTTTGGGGGATTTGGGGTGCCTGTGCCAGCGGCCCCAGCACCGCCGAGAGCACCAGGAGCGCGCGGGTGGCCTGGAGGTGACCTGGGGGACACGGGGGTCACAATGGGGGTCCTGGGGGTCACAGGGGGTTTTGGGGGTCACAGGGGGTTTGGGGGTCACAGGGGGTCTGTGCCAGTGGCCCCAGCACCCTGAGAGCACCAGGAGAGCCTTGGTGGCCTGGAGGTGACCTGGGGACACGGGGGACACGGGGGTCACAATGGGGGTCCTGGGGGTCACAATGGGGGTCCTGGGGGGTCACAGGGGGTTTGGGGGTCACAGGGGGTTTTGGGGGTGTTTGGGGGATTTGGGGTGCCTGTGCCAGCGGCCCCAGCACCGCCGAGAGCACCAGCAGCGCCCTGGTGGCCTGGAGGTGACCTGGGGACACACGGGGGACACGGGGGGTCACAATGGGGGTCCTGGGGGTCACAGGGCGGTCACAGAGGGGTCACAGGGGGTTTTGGGGGTCACAGGGGGTTTGGGGGTGTTTGGGGGATTTGGGGGTGTCTGTGCCAGTGGCCCCAGCACCCGAGAGCACCAGGAGCACGCGGGTGGCCTGGAGGTGACCTGGGGGACACGGGGACACACGGGGGTCACAATGGGGTCCTGGGGGTCACAGGGGGTTTTGGGGGTGTTTGGGGGATTTGGGGTGTCTGCGCCAGCGGCCCCAGCACGGCCGAGAGCACCAGGAGCGCCTGGTGGCCTGGAGGTGACCTGGGGACACACGGGGGACACGGGGGTCACATTTGGGGTCCTGGGGGTCACGGGGGTTTTGGGGAGGGTTTGGGGGTCACAGGGGGTTTGGGGGTCACAGGGGGTTTTGGGGGTGTTTGGGGGATTTGGGGTGCCTGTGTTAGCGGCCCCAGCACCCCCAAGAGCACCAGGAGCGCCCGGGTGGCCTGGAGGTGACCTGGGGACACACGGGGGGTGGGCAGTGGGGGTCCTGGGGGTCACAGGGGGTTTGGGGAGGGTTTGGGGGTCACAGGGGGTCCTGGGGGTCACAGGGGGTTCTGGGGGTGTTTGGGGGTCACAGGGGGGTCTGTGCCAGCGGCCCCAGCACCGCCGAGAGCACCAGCAGCGCCCGGGTGGCCTGGAGGTGACCTGGGGGACACGGGGGACACGGGGGGTCACAATGGGGGTCCTGGGGGTCACAGGGGTGTTTGGGGGTCACAGGGGGTCGGTGCCAGCGGCCCCAGCACCCCGAGAGCACCAGCAGCGCCCGGGTGGCCTGGAGGTGACCTGGGGGACACGGGGGACACGGGGGGTCACAATGGGGGTCCTGGGGGTCACAGGGGGGTTTGGGGGGTCACAGGGGGGTTTTGGGGGTGTTTGGGGGGATTTGGGGGTGTCTGTGCCAGCGGCCCCAGCACCCCCGAGAGCACCAGCAGCGCCCGGGTGGCCTGGAGGTGACCTGGGGACACACGGGGGGGACACATTTGGGGTCCTGGGGGGGTCACAGAGGGGTTTGGGGGGTCACAGGGGGGTCCTGGGGGGGTCACAAGGGGGTTTGGGGGTGTCACAGGGGTGTCCGGGGGGGGTTTGGGGGGGTTTGGGGGGTCACAGGGGGGTTTGGGGGGGTTTGGGGGGGATTTGGGGTGTCACAGGGGTGTCCTGGGGGGTTTGGGGGGTCACAGGGGGGTTTGGGGGTGTCCTGGGAGGGTTTGGGGGTCCAGGGTGAATTTTGGGGGTCCCGGGGCGTTCCCGCTGCTCCCCAGTGACAGTTGGTGGCAGTTGGTGGCAGTTGGTGGCAGTTGGTGGCAGTTGGTGGCACTTTGGTGACATTTCAGTGCCGCTCCTTTATGGCCCTCGGGCGCCCTTTGGCCGCGGGCACGGCCCGGAACAGGGAGGGGACAATGACAGGGAGGGGACAATGACAGGGAGGGGACAGGGACAGGGAGGGGACAGGGACAGGGACAGGACAGGGACAGGGAGGGGACAGAGACAGGGACAGGACAGGGAGGGGACAGGGAAGGGACAATGACAGGGACAGAGAGCAGACAGGGACAGGGAGGGGACAGGGACAGGGACAGGGAGGGGACAGAGACAGGGAGGGGACAATGACAGGGACAGGGAGGGGACAGGGACAGGGACAGTGACAGTGGCACAGTGACCCCCCACCAGTTCCCACCAATGGAGCTGCACTGAGTCCCCAAATGTCCCCAAATGTCCCCAAAGTCCGATCCCATCGGTGTCACTGTCACACCCCAATGTCCCCAATCCCCCCAATATCCCCAGTGTCCCCAGGGTCCCCAATGTCCCCAATGTCCCCAGGGTCCCCAGTGTCCCAGTGTCCCCAATGTCCCCAGTGTCCCCAGTGTCCCCAATCCCCCCAGTGTCCCCAGTGTCCCCAATCCCCCCAATGTCCCCAGTGTCCCCCCAGTGTCCCCAGTGTCCCCCCAGTGTCCCCAGTGTCCCCAGTGTCCCCAATCCCCCCAGTGTCCCCAGTGTCCCCCCAGTGTCCCCAGTGTCCCCAGTGTCCCCAATCCCCCCAGTGTCCCCAGTGTCCCCAGTGTCCCCAGTGTCCCCGTGTCACCTGGCAGTGCCAGGATGGAGTCGTAGCTCTTGCACTGCAGCTGCCCCGTGCTGGTGCTGACGCAGCTCATCCACAGTCCCTTCATTGTCCCCAGTGTCCCCAAACCCCAATGTCCCCAGTGTCCCCAGTGTCCCCAGTGTCCCCAGTGTCCCCCCAGTGTCCCCAGTGTCACCTGGCAGTGCCAGGATGGAGTCGTAGCTCTTGCACTGCAGCTGCCCCGTGCTGGTGCTGACGCAGCTCATCCACAGTCCCTTCATTGTCCCCAGTGTCCCCAGTGTCCCCCCAGTGTCCCCAGTGTCCCCAGTGTCCCCCCAGTGTCCCCAGTGTCCCCCAGTGTCCCCCAGTGTCCCCCAGTGTCACCTGGCAGTGCCAGGATGGAGTCGTAGCTCTTGCACTGCAGCTGCCCCGTGCTGGTGCTGACGCAGCTCATCCACAGTCCCTTCATTGTCACCAGTGTCCCCAAACCCCAGTGTCCCCCCAATCCCCCCAGTGTCCCCAATGTCCCCCCAGTGTCCCCAGTGTCACCTGGCAGTGCCAGGATGGAGTCGTAGCTCTTGCACTGCAGCTGCCCCGTGCTGGTGCTGACGCAGCTCATCCAGAGTCCCTTCATTGTCCCCAATGTCCCCAAACCCCGATAGCCCCAGTGTCCCCAGTGTCCCCCAGTGTCCCCAGTGTCCCCCCAGTGTCCCAGTGTCACCTGGCAGTGCCAGGATGGAGTCGTAGCTCTTGCACTGCAGCTGCCCCGTGCTGGTGCTGACGCAGCTCATCCACAGTCCCTTCATTGTCACCAGGGCAGTGATGATGTTGTCACCGGGCGAAGGACGACACCTCCCACTGCGGCAGCGCCGCTGCCGCCACCAGCAGCGGCCCAGCGGCCACGGCCAGGCCCAGCCCCAGCGCCTGCAGCCCGCCGTGCGCCATCCCGGACCTGCAGTGATCAATTATCGATCAGTTATTGATCACTTATCGATCGGTATTGGTAATGTATTGGTACCTATTGATACCCCATAGACCCCCCATGGATCCCAGCCGGCCACGGCCAGGGCCAGCCCCAGCGCCTGCAGCCCGCCGTGCGCCATCCCGGACCTGCAGTGATCAATTATCGATCAGTTATTGATCACTTATCGATTGGTATTGGTAATGTATTGGTACCCTATAGACTGCTATTGATACCCCATAGACCCCCCATGGATCCCAGCCGGCCACGGCCAGGGCCAGCCCCAGCGCCTGCAGCCGCCGTGCGCCATCCCGGACCTGCAGTGATCAATTATCGATCAGTTATTGATCACTTATCGATCGGTATTGGTAGTGTATTGGTACCTATTGATACCCCATAGACCCCCCATGGATCCCAGCCGGCCACGGCCAGGGCCAGCCCCAGCGCCTGCAGCCCGCCGTGCGCCGTCCCGGACCTGCATTGATCAATTATCAATCGGTATTGATCACTTATTGATCAGTATTGGTAGTGTATTGGTGCCCTATAGGCTGCTATTGATACCCTATAGACCCCCCATGGATCCCAGCCCCAGCGCCTGCAGCCGCCGTGCGCCGTCCCGGACCTGCATTGATCAATTATCAATCGGTATTGATCACTTATTGATCAGTATTGATATTGTATTGGTGCCCTATAGGCTGCTATTGATACCCCACAGACCCCCCATGGATCCCAGCCCCAGCGCCTGCAGCCGCCGTGCGCCATCCCAGACCTGCATTGATCGGTATTGATCACCTATCGATCGGTATTGATCGGTATTGGTGCTGTATTGGTACCTATTGATACCCCACAGACCCCCCATGGATCCCAGCCCCAGCGCCTGCAGCCGCCGTGCGCCATCCCGGACCTGCATTGATCAATAGCTATTGATCACCTATCGATGGGTATTGGTACTGCATTGGTACCTATTGACGAGACCCTGTGGGACCCCTGGGCCCCCCTGCGAGATCCCCTATAGAACCCCCATGGATCCCTTATAGATCACCTATCGATCACCTATAGATCACCTATAGAACCCCAACGGATCCCTTATAGATCACCTATCGATCACCTATAGATCACCTATAGAACCCCAACGGATCCCTTATAGATCACCTATAGATCACCTATAGATCACCTATAGAACCCCAATGGATCCCTTATAGATCACCTATAGATCACCTATAGAACCCCAATGGATCCCTTATAGATCACCTATAGATCACCTATAGAACCCCAATGGATCCCTTATAGATCACCTATACATCACCTATAGATCCCCAATGGATCCCCTATAGATCTCCTATAGATCCCCTATGGATCCTTTGTAGATCCCCTATGGATCCCCAATAGTTCACCAATAGATCCCCAATAGATCCCCTATGGATCCCCTATGGATCCCCTATGGATCCCCCTTATAGGTCCCCTATGGATCCCCTATGGATCCCCCAATGGATCCCTGTGGATCCCCTATGGATCCACTATAGATCCCCTCTATAGATCCCCTCTATAGATCCTTTATAGATCTATAGATACCTCGTAGACCATGTATGCATACTTTATAGACCCCCTATGGATCCCCTATAGATCCCAAATAGATCACCAATAGATCACCAATAGATCCCGTATAGATCCTTTGAAGATCCCCTATAGATCTCATATAGATCCTTTATAAATCTCCCATAGATCGCCAATAGATCCCCTATGGATCACCTGTAGATCCCCTATAGATCCTTTAAAGATCCCCCATAGATCCTTTATAGATCTCCTGTAGATCCCCTATAGATCCCTACAGATCCCCCGTAGATCCTTTATAGATCTCCTATAGATCCCCTATAGAGATTTCACAGATCACCAATAGATCCTTTATAGATCCCCTATAGATCCCCTATAGATATTTCATAGATCCCCTATAGATCCTTTATAGATCTCCTATAGATCCCCTATAGATATTTCACAGATCCCCTATAGATCCTTTATAGATCTCCTGTAGATCCCCTATAGATCCCTACAGATCCCCCGTAGGTCCTTTATAGATCTCCTATAGATCCCCTATAGATATTTCATAGATCACCAATAGATCCTTTATAGATCTCCTATAGATCCCCCATAGATATTTCACAGATCCCCCATAGATCCTTTATCGATCTCCTATAGATCCCCCATAGATATTTCACAGATCACCAATAGATCCCTACAGATCCCCCACAGATCACCAATAGGTCCCCTATAGATCCCCTATAGATCCTTTACAGATCCCCTGTTGATCCCCTGCGGATCTGCTATAAATCCCCCATGGATTCACCATCGATCCCATCTGGATCCCCTATTGATCCTTTATAGATCGCCAATAGATCGCCAATAGCTCCCCTACAGATCCCCTATGGATCCACTCCAGCCCCAATCGATCCCCAATTGATCTCAGATCAATCCCCTATAGACCCCCCATAGCCCCAATCGATCCCCAACCGATCAATGCCCTATAGATCCCTGATTGATCCCCGATTGATCCCCAATCGATCCCCTACAGACCCTCCCCAGCCCCTATTGATCCCAAACCAATCCCAAACCAATCAATCCCCGATCAATCCTCTATCAGTCCCCGATCAATCCCCGATCAAACCCCAATTGATCCCCCCTATTGATCCCCAGTCAATCCCCGACCGATCCCCCCCGATCAATCCCCCCAATCCCCCCTGATCAATCCCCAATCCCCAATCGATCCCCAATCAATCCCTGATCAGTCCCCCCGATCAATCCCCCGATCAATCCCCGATCAAACCCCGATTGATCTCCCCTATTGATCCCCGATCAATCCCCAATTCCCCCTGATCAATCCCCAATGCCCCCCGATCAATCCCCAATCAATCCCCGATCAATCCCCGATCAAACCCCGACCGATCCCCCCAATTGATCCCCAATCAATCCCCGATCAATGCCCGATCAATGCCCCCCTATTGATCCCGATCAATGCCCCCGATCAATGCCGGATCAATGCCCCGTGTCACCTCCAGCCCGGCGGCGCTCCAGGTGGGCTCGGGTCAAAGGTGAGCGCACCTGCTCATAACGGCCCGTGACGTCAGCGCTGACGTCACCGCCCCCGGGGGGACAAGGGTCAGGGGTGGGGCGGGACACGCCGGGGAGGGAGGGTGGGGGAGGGACACGGAAATTGGGGGATGGGGGATTTGGGGAATTTGGGGGATTTGGGGGATTTGGGGAATTTGGGGGTCCTGAGGGAATTTGGGGGATTTGGGGGATTTGGGGAATTTGGGGGTCCTGGGGAATTTGGGGGATCTGGGGGATTTGGGGAATTTGGGGGTCCTGAGGAAATTTGGGGGATTTGGGGAATTTGGGGGTCCTGAGAGAATTGGGGGATTTGGGGGATTTGGGGAATTTGGGGGTCCTGAGAGAATTTGGGGGATTTGGGGGGGATTTGGGGAATTTGGGGGTCCTGAGGAAATTTGGGGGATTTGGGGAATTTGGGGGGTCCTGAGGTAATTTGGGGGGGATTTGGGGGTCCTGAGGAAATTTGGGGGTTGGGAATTTGGGGGTCCTGAGGGAATCTGGGGGATTTGGGGAATTTGGGGGAATTTTGGGGGATTTGGGAGGTCCTGGGTGGGATTTCGGGGGGATTTGGAGTGTCCTGAGGGGATTTGGGGGAATCCTGAGGAGATTTTGGGGTCCTGGGGGACTTTTGGGGGAATTTGGGGATTTTGGGGGTCCTGTGAAGATTTTGGGGATCCTGTGGAAATTTTGGGGGAATTTGGGGGTCCTGGGCGGGATTTGAGGGGTCCTGGGTGGGATTTGAGGGGGATTTGTGTGTGTTGGTTCAAGATTTGGGGGTCCTGGGGGGATTTGGGGGGGTCCCCAGGTGAATTTTTGGGGTCCCCAGGTGAATTTTTGGGGGGTCCCAGGTGAATTTTTGGGGTCCCAGGTGAATTTTGGGGTTCCAGGTGAAATTTTTGGGGTCCCAGGTGAATTTTTGGGGGGTCCCCAGGTGAATTTTGGGGTCCCCAGGTGAATTTTTGGGGGTTCCCAGGTGAATTTTTGGAGTCTCAGATGAATTTTTGGGGTCCCAGGTGCATTTTGGGGTCTCAGGTGAATTTTTGGGGGGTCCCAGGTGAATTTTTGGGGTCCCAGGTGAATTTTGGGGTTCCAGGTGAAATTTTTGGAGTCCCAGGTGAATTTTTTGGGATCTCAGGTGAATTTTTGGGGTCCCAGGTGCATTTTTGGGGGGTCTCAGGTGAAATTTTTGGGGTCCCAGGTGAATTTTTGGGGGTTCCAGGTGAAATTTTTGGCATCTCAGGTGAATTTTTGGGGGGTCCCAGGTGAATTTTGGGGGTTCCAGGTGAATTTTGGGGGTCCCTCCCCTCCCTCCCGCACCCATTCATAACCAGGAGTAATCGATGACGTCACCCGAGCCACGCCCCCAGCGATGATTGACAGCGCGGTAATGAGGTGGGCGTGGCCTCGCCCTTAGCCACGCCCGTTCCCGGATGGGAAACCCCGCCCGATGACGTCACCGGCGCCACGGAGACCCCGCCCAGGAATGAAACAGAAACCGAAACTTTTGGGGGGATTTTGGGACCCCCAAACCCCCCAGGACCCCAAAATTCCCCTGGGACCCCAAAATTCCCCTGGGACCCCAAACCCCCGGGACCCCAAAATTCCCCCTGGGACCCCAAAATCCCTCCTGGGACCCCCAAACCCCCCCCCGGGACCCCAAAATTCCCTCCGGGACCCCAAAATCCTCCCCGGGACCCCAAAATCCTCCCTGGGACCCCCAAACCCCCCCCCGGGACCCCAAAATCCCCCCCCGGACCCCCAAAATCCCCTCCAGGACCTCCCAAAATCTCCCCGGGACCCCCAAAATCTGCTTTAGGAACCCAAAATACCCCCCGGGACCCCAAAATCCTCCCCAGGGACCCCAAAATCCCCCAGGACCTCAAAATCCCCTGGAACCCAAAAGCCCCAGGACCCCCAAACCCGGGACCCCAAAATCCCCTCCAGGACCCCCCAAAATCCTCCCCAGGAACCCCAAAATTCCCCCAGGGATCCCCAAAATCCCCAAATTTCCCCCCAAATCAGGAACTCGGAGTCCCCTCGGGGTCTCAAGGCCACCGCGGTGTCCCTTTATTTGGGGGGGGGTCCCCAAGGCCGGGGGGGGCACCTGGGGGGTCCCCAGGTGTGCCCAGGTGTTCCCAGGTGTCCCCAGAGTCTCTCAGCGTTGTCCCCAAGGTGTCCAATCCCATTGAAATCCCATTTTTCCATCTCGAGGCCATTCCAGTGCACCCAGATGTGCCCAGGTGTATCTCCAGGTGTCCCCAGGTATATCTCCAGGTGTCCCAAGGTGAGCCCAGGTGTCCCCAGAGTCTCTCTGCATTGTCCCCAAGGTGTCCAATCCCATTAAATCCCATTTTTCAATCCCAAGACTGTCTGCAGGCGTTCCCAGGTGTATCTCCAGGTGTTCCCAGGTGTATCCCCAGGTGTATCTCCAGGTGTCCCCAGGTGTCCCCAGGTGTATCCCCAGGTGTATCTCCAGGTGTCCCCAGGCGTTCCCAGGTGTCCCCAGAGTGCCTCAGCGTTGTCCCCAAGGTGTCAAATCCCATTAAAACCCATTTTTCAGTCCCAAGGCTCTGTGCAGGTGTTCCCAGGTGTATCTCCAGGTGTCCCCAGGTGTATCTCCAGGTGTCCCCAGGTGCGCCCGCGTTCCCAGGTGTGCCCAGAGTCTCTCAGCGTTGTCCCCAAGGTGTCAAATCCCAATAAAATCCCATTAAATCCCATTTTTTCAGTCCCAAGGCTGTCTGCAGGTGTTCCCAGGTGTATCTCCAGCTGTCCCCAGGTGTCTCCAGGTGTGCCCAGAGTCCCTCAGCGTTGTCCCCAAGGTGTCCAATCCCAATAAAATCCCATTTTTCAGTCCCAAGGCTGTCTGCAGGTGTCCCCAGGCGTTCCCAGGTGTCCCCAGGTGTATCTCCAGTGTGCCCAGGCGTTCCCAGGTGTCCCCAGGTGTCCCCAGAGTCTCTCTGCATTGTCCCCAAGGTGTCCAATCCCATTAAAATCCCATTTTTCAATCCCAAGACTGTCTGCAGGCGTTCCCAGGTGTATCTCCAGGTGTTCCCAGGTGTCCCCAGGCGTTCCCAGGTGTGCCCAGAGTCTCTCAGCTTTGTCCCCAAGGTGTCAAATCCCATTGAAATCCCATTTTTCCATCTCGAGTCCATTCCAGGTGTATCTCCAGGTGTTCCCAGGCGTTCCCAGGTGTCCCCAGGCGTTCCCAGGTGTCCCCAGGTGTATCTCCAGGTGTCCCCAGGCGTTCCCAGGTGCACCCAGAGTCTCTCAGCGTTGTCCCCAAGGTGTCAAATCCCATTGAAATCCCATTTTTCCATCTCGAGTCCATTCCAGGTGTCCCCAGGTGTCCCCAGGCGTTCCCAGGTGTTCCCAGATGTATCTCCAGGTGTCCCCAGGTGTTCCCAGGTGTCCCCAGGTGTATCTCCAGGTGTATCTCCAGGTGTCCCCAGGCGTTCCCAGGTGTCCCCAGGTGTATCTCCAGGTGTCCCCAGGTGTCCCCAGGTGTGCCCAGAGTCTCTCAGCGTTGTCCCCAAGGTGTCAAATCCCATTGAAGTCCCATTTTTCCATCTCGAGTCCATTCCAGGTGTATCTCCAGGTGTCCCCAGGTGTCCCCAGGTGTCCCCAGGTGTATCTCCAGGTGTCCCCAGGTGTGCCCAGGTGTGCCCAGGTGTGCCCAGGTGCGTCACTGCTCCAGCATGCTCTCGCAGGCCCTGGCCAGCTCGCCCAGGCGCCGCCGGGCGTAGTCGAGCCGGTTGAGGGCCAGCTGGCAGCTCTTGCGCGCCGCGTAGCTCGAGCCCTCGTGGGGCTGCCCCGTGGCCACCTGGGCAGGTGAGAGACTCACCTGAGATACCCAAACACACCTGAGAGCACAAAATGAACCCCAAAACCACACCTGGGATCCCCAAAAATACCTGAATGCCCAATGGAACAGCGCTAACAACTCACCTGGAGTGATCCGAACTCACCTGGAGTGATCTAAACTCACCTGAAGTGATCTAAACTCACCTGGAGTGATCCAAACTCACCTGGGCAGGTGAGAGACACACCTGAGATACCCAAACACACCTGAGAGCACAAAATAAACCCCCAAACCACACCTGGGATCCCCAAAAATACCTGAATGCCCAATGGAACAGCGCTAAGAACTCACCTGGAGTGATCCGAACTCACCTGGGCAGGTGAGAGACACACCCGAGGTGCCCAAACACACCTGAGACACCCCAAACACACCTGAGATACCCCAAACACACCTGAGAGCCCCCAAACCCCCCAAACCTACCTGGGAGCTCCCCCCAAACTCACCTGAGAACCCTCAGCCCTCCCCCAGACCCACCTGGGACCACCCAAATCCCACCTGGCACCACCCAAAACTCACCTGGCACCACCCAAATCCCACCTGGGACCACCCAAATCCCACCTGGGACCACCCAAAACTCACCTGGGACCACCCAAAACGCACCTGGGACCACCCAAAACTCACCTGGGACCACCCAAAACGCACCTGGGACCACCCAAATCCCACCTGGCACCACCCAAATCCAACCTGGGACCACCCAAAACTCACCTGCGACCACCCAAAACCCACCTGGGACCACCCAAATCCAACCTGGGACCACCCAAAACTCACCTGGGACCACCCAAAACTCACCTGGGACCACCCAAAACGCACCTGGGACCACCCAAATCCCACCTGGGACCACCCAAAACTCACCTGGGACCACCCAAAACTCACCTGGGACCCCCCAAATCCCACCTGGGACCACCCAAAACTCACCTGGGACCCCTGACGGTCCAGGTGTCGCTCCTGGGGCTTCTCCTTGGACAGCTCCAGGATCACCAGCCCTGGGGACACACCTGGATCACACCTGGGCACACCTGGGGCACACCTGACGGTCCAGGTGTCGCTCCTGGGGCTTCTCCTTGGACAGCTCCAGGATCACCAGCCCTGGGGACACACCTGGATCACACCTGGGCACACCTGGGGCACACCTGACGGTCCAGGTGTCGCTCCTGGGGCTTCTCCTTGGACAGCTCCAGGATCACCAGCCCTGGGGACACACCTGGATCACACCTGGGCACACCTGGGGTACACCTGGGGCACACCTGGGGCACACCTGGGGCACACCTGACGGTCCAGGTGTCGCTCCTGGGGCTTCTCCTTGGACAGCTCCAGGATCACCAGCCCTGGGGACACACCTGGATTACACCTGGGCACACCTGGGGACACCTGGGGGGCTGGGATACACCCGGGGCACACGTGGGGCACACCTGGGCACACCTGGGATACACCTGAGATACACCTGAGATACACCTGGGATACACCTGGGCACACCTGAGATACACCTGAGATACACCTGAGATACACCTGGGCACACCTGGGACCCCTCCCCGCGCCCTCTGCCCCCGCTCCGCGCTCTCCCATCGCCCCTTGCGATCACCTGCACACTGACCGCGCCCCCAACAAGCCCCGCCCCCTTTCAGCCCCGCCAATCACGGCCTCCAACACCGCCCCTCCGCATCACCATGGCAACCAAAGCTCCGCCCACCGAAAAAAAGGAAGTTTCTCCCCGCGCCCCCCAAAACGCGGCCCCTCCCCCTCTGGCCGCCTTCCTGCCCCTCCGAGCGAAGCCCCCTTTCCCGAGGCGCCGCTCACCCGCGCTCTGCAGGGACGCGCCGATTTCGCGCTCCAGCTCCTCCAGCGCTCGCAGCCGCTCGTTGGCCACGCCGAACCCCGCCATGCCGCCAGCGCCGCCACTTCCGCCTCTTCTCAATCCACTTCCGGTTCCCTTCACCAATGGCAGCGTGGTCTTTACATCACGTGACAGGAAGCGCCCGCCTGAAGACTCTCTGGGCGGAACTCGGTGGCACCGCCTCCTCCGGCGGCCGCTCTACGTCATCTCAGTGGTTTCGGGTCCTCCAAGGCTGATTAGCATCACAAAACCACCCCCAAATCTGCTCCCGAACTGTCCGGAACGGCCTCAAAATCACTCCCAGCTCCATTCCAAGGGTTTATTCACCACAGAGCCCCCACAGCGTCCTCGGTTACCCTCACACTCAGCTCCGGAGGAGGGAGACGAACTCGAGAGGGGGATTTAGGAAGAATTTTATTCCATTTTATAGCGCTGTTGTCTAAACCACGCCACTCACTTCATTTTATAGAACTGATTTTATCCACGCCACGTGCCTCTTCGTGTCTTTTAAAGCTGTTTTTCAAAAAAACCGTATATTTTTCTTTTTTTACCGCTGCACCGACGCCCCGCCCCTCCAAGCAGACCCCGCCCCCGTTTTTCCCGCGCTCCGCGCGGTGACGTCACCGCGGCGCGCCGGTGAAGGAGCAGCCATGGCGGCGGTGGCGGCTCCGCGGGCCCCTCCGGCCGCGCCGCTGCTCGAGGCGCTCTCGGCGCTCTCGGCGCTGCCCCCGCACCGCCGCGCCATCCCGGGGCTCGTCCGAGGCCTCCGCGACAGCGCCGGGACCCAGGTACCGGCCGAGGGGGAGCGGGAGCGGAGCGGCCATCAGGGATGGCGGCGCCGCCTCAGAGAACGCGGTCCCCCTCAGAGAGTGCCCGCAAAAACCGGGGTGGCGAAAAAGCGGGATTCCTTCCCCTAAGGGATCGGGATCCTCCCCCCAAGAAAACCGGGATCGCCTCAGGGATCGGGATCCTCCCCAGAAATAGCGGGATTCCCCTCAGGGATCGGGATCCTCCCCAGAAATAGCGGGATCGCCTCAGGGATCGGGATCCTCCCCAGAAATAGCGGGATCGCCTCAGGGATCGTGGCTCCTCTTCAGGGATGGCGGCGCCGCCTCAGGGAACGCGGTCCCCCTCAGAGAGTGCCCACAAAAACCGGGGTGGCGAAAAAAGCGGGATTCCGTCCCCTCAGGGATCGGGATCGGGATCCTCCCCCCAAGAAAACCGGGGTCGTCTCAGAGATCGGGATCCTCCCGAAAAGTGGCGGGATCGCCTCAGGGATCGGGGTCCTCCCCAAAATTTCCGGGATTCCCCTCAGGGATCGGGATCCTTCCCAAAAATAGCGGGATCGCCTCAGGGATCGGGATCCTCCCCAAAACCCGGGATCCCCTCAGGGATCAGGATCACCCCCCCAAAAACCGGGAGCCCTCCCCCACCAACCCGAAGCCCCTCCCCCTGTGCCAGAAGCCCCTCCCCAGGCCCCTCCCCCATCACCCACGTGACTTCTGGTCACTCCCACCTAACCCGTGACCCCCCAGTGACCCCTTGGGGACCCTCTGCTGACCCCCAGTGAGCACTGAGCCCTCCCAGGCCACCCCAATGACCACTGAGTGACCACTGACCATGAGTGACCACTGAGTGACCCCTGACCCTCAGTGACTGCTCAGTGACCCCAATGACCCCTGAGTGACCACTGACCCTGAGTGACCCCTGGATGATCCCTGAGTGACCCCGAGTGACCACTGACACTGAGTAACCCCTGAGTGACCACTGAGTGACCCCTGACCCTGAGTGACCGCTGAGTGGCCCTGAGTGAACCCTGAGTGACCCCTGACCCTGAGTGACCACTGAGTGGCCCTGAGTGAACCCTGAGTGACCCCTGACCCTGAGTGACCACTGAGTGGCCCTGAGTGAACCCTGAGTGAACCCTGAGTGACCCCTCACCCTGAGTGACCCCTGACCCTGAGTGACCCCTGGGTGATCCCTGAGTGACCCCGAGTGACCAGTGACACTGAGTACCCCCTGAGTGACCACTGAGTGACCACTGACCCTGAGTGATCCATTAATCACCCCTGAGTGACCCCCGACCCTGAGTGACCGCTGACCCTGAGTGACCCCTGGGTGATCCCTGAGTGACCCCGAGTGACCACTGACACTGAGTAACCCCTGAGTGACCACTGAGTGACCACTGACCCTGAGTGATCCATTAATCACCCCTGAGTGACCCCTGACCCTGAGTGACCCCTGACCCTGAGTGACCCCTGGATGATCCCTGAGTGACCCCAAGTGACCACTGACACTGAGTAACCCCTGAGTGACCACTGAGTGACCACTGACCCTGAGTGATCCATTAATCACCCCTGAGTGACCCCTGACCCTGAGTGACCGCTGAGTGGCCCTGAGTGAACCCTGAGTGAACCCTGAGTGACCCCTGACCCTGAGTGACCCCTGGGTGATCCCTGAGTGACCCCGAGTGACCACTGACACTGAGTACCCCCTAAATGACCACTGAGTGACCACGACCCTGAGTGATCCATTAATCACCCCTGAGTGACCCCTGACCCTGAGTGACCCCTGACCCTGGGTGACCCCTGGGTGATCCCTGAGTGACCCCGAGTGACCACTGACACTGAGTAACCCCTGAGTGAACCCTGAGTGACCCCTGACCCTGAGTGACCTCTGACCCTGAGTGACCACTGAGTGGCCCTGAGTGACCCCTGAGTGACCGCTGACCCTGAGTGACCCCGAGTGACCGCTGCCCCTCCCCCAGGCCGCCCTCGGGGGTCTCCTCGGTGTCACCAGCGCCCGCCTGAGCTCCATGAAGACGCGGTGAGTGACAGCTGCACCGGCCAATCCCAGCGCGGGACCCTCCCCTCCTGCCTCCTGATTGGCTGCTGCTGTGGGGTGGGCGGAGCTGAGCATCAGCCAATGGAGACACAGCCTGGGGGCGTGGCCAGCTCAGTAAATAATTGGAATTGTTCTCTGGCTGCCATTGGATGGGGAGGAGCCAATCAGGGGAGTTTTCAGCCCTGAGGGTGGGGCAGCCAATCAGCAGGAGAGGGTGTGGCCTTTTAGTGCCCCCTGATTGGCTCATACATTGTGGGTGTGGCTTTGAGCAGCCAATCAGGTTTCATTTATCACATAACTGATTAGGGCGGGTGGGGTTGTCTGTGATTGGCTGCTGGGTGTGGGGTGGGCGTGGCTTCATCCCAGCCAATCAGACTCCTGTGAGCCACACCCTGCTCCAGGCTGCCCTTATAAGGAAAAGGGGTGGGGTTTGGGGGGTCCCAGCAGCCAATCAGAGAGTAGGGGGGGCAGGGTGTGGCATGGGGGGAGGGGCGTGGCTTCATTCCAGCCAATCAGACTGCACGCCTGAGCCACACCTTGCTGTGGCATGCCTTATAAGGAAAGTGGGCGGGGTTTGAGTCCTCAGCAGCCAATTGGGGCTGGGGAAGGTGTGTCCCTGCTCAGCCAATCACATCCCAGGTTCGAGGGGCTGTGCTGTGGGTGTGGCTGTGGGTGTGTCCCTGCTCGGCCAATCCCGTCCCTTGGCAGGTTCGAGGGGCTGTGCTGTGGCTGTGGGTGTGTCTGGGGGCGTGTCCCCTCTCAGCCAATCCCGTTGCAGGTTCGAGGGGCTGTGCTGTGGCTGTGGGTGTGTCTGGGGGCGTGTCCCGGCTCAGCCAATCCCGTTGCAGGTTCGAGGGGCTGTGCTGTGGCTGTGGGTGTGTCTGGGGGCGTGTCCCCGCTCAGCCAATCCCGTTGCAGGTTCGAGGGGCTGTGCTGTGGCTGTGGGTGTGTCTGGGGGCGTGTCCCCGCTCAGCCAATCCCGTTGCAGGTTCGAGGGGCTGTGCTGTGGCTGTGGGTGTGTCGTGGGGCGTGTCCCCGCTCAGCCAATCCCGTTGCAGGTTTGAGGGCTGTGCTGTGGCTGTGGGTGTGTCCGTGGGCGTGTCCCCTCTCAGCCAATCCCGTTGCAGGTTCGAGGGGCTGTGCTGTGGCTGTGGGTGTGTCTGGGGGGCGTGTCCCCTCTCAGCCAATCCCGTTGCAGGTTCGAGGGGCTGTGCTGTGGGCGTGTCCCCTCTCAGCCAATCCCGTTGCAGGTTCGAGGGGCTGTGCTGTGGCTGTGGGCGTGTCCGTGGGCGTGTCCCCTCTCAGCCAATCCCGTTGCAGGTTCGAGGGGCTGTGCCTGCTGTCCCTGCTGGTCAGCGAGAGCCCGACCGAGGCGTTCCAGCAGCACTGCCTGGGCTGGCTGCGCCTGCTGCAGCACCTGCTGCAGGTGAGGCACCGCAGGGACCGCGCTGGGCACACCTGGATACACTTGGGACACCTGGGATACACATGGGACACACCTGGGATACACCTGGGGGCACCTGGGCACAGCTGGGGGCACCTGGGATACACCTGGGATACACCTGGGGGCACCTGGGATACACCTGGGGGCACCTGGATACACCTGGGACACACCTGGGATACACCTGGGGGCACCTGGGATACACCTGGGTACACCTGGGATATACTGGGATACACCTGGGTGCACCTGGGATACACCTGGATACACCTGGGGACACCTGGGATACACCTGGGTGCACCTGGGATACACCTGGGGACACCTGGGATACACCTGGGGACACCTGGATACACCTGGGGGCACCTGGGAAACACCTGCATACACCTGGGATACACCTGGGATACACCTGGGGGCACCTGGGACACACCTGGGATACACCTGGGGGCACCTGGGATACACCTGGGGGCACCTGGGACACACCTGGGATACACCTGGGGGCACCTGGATACACCTGGGACACACCTGGGCACAGCTGGGATACACCTGGGACGCACCTGGGGGCACCGGGATACACCTGGGGGCACCTGGGATACACCTGGGATACACCTGGGATACACCTGGGCACAGCTAGGATATACCTGGGGGCACCTGGGAGACACCTGGGGGCACCTGGGATACACCTGGGGGGTTCTCACATCCAATTTTGGGGTGATTTTCACCAATTTTTCGACCGATTTTCACCAATTTTGGGGTGATTTTCGCGGGGGTTTTTTTGGTTATTTTTATTTGGGGATCTCTATAATTTGGGGAGGGGTCCTGACAGATTTTGGGGCGCCCCCAATCCCAGGACCCCCCTCAAAGTTCCCCTGGGGGTGTTTTAGGGGGTTCCACACCCAATTTTTGGGGCGATTTTCCCCAATTTTTGACCGATTTTTCACCAATTTTGGGGCGATTTTCGCGGGGGTTTTTTTTGTTATTTTTATTTGGGGATCTCTATAATTTGGGGAGGGGTCCTGACAGATTTTGGGGTCCCCCAGTCCCCTCAAAGTTTCCCTGGGGGTGTTTTAGGGGGTTCCACACCCAATTTTTGGGGCGATTTTCCCCAATTTTTGACCGATTTTCACCAGTTTTGGGGCGATTTTCGCGGGGTTTTTTTTGGCTATTTTTATTGGGGTGTCTCTGTAATTTGGGGAGGGGTCCTGACGGGTTTTGGGGCGCCCCCAATCCCAGGACCCCCCTCAAGGTTTCCCTGGGGGTGTTTTTGGGGGTTCCACACCCAATTTTTGGGGCGATTTTCCCCAATTTTCGACCGATTTTCACCAATTTTGGGGCGATTTTCGCGGGGGTTTTTTTGGCTATTTTTATTGGGGTGTTTCTGTAATTTGGGGAGGGGTCCTGACGGTTTTTGGGGTGCCCCCCAGTCGCAGGACCCGCCGCCCACGGTGGCGCTGGGGGTGTCAGTGCTGCGGGAGCTGCTGCGCTTCTCGGCGCAGCTGCCGGAGCTGGCGCGGGACATCGGCACCAACCACATCCCCGGCATCCTCACCTCCCTGCTGGCCCTGCGGCCCGAGGTGGCTAAAAATGGGGCTGGGGGCTGCGGGGGGGGTCTGGGGGGAGGCGGTTTGGGGGGGGTTTGGGGGAGTTATGGGGAAAAAATTGGGAGAAAATGGGATTAAAATGAGGAAAACGGGGTCAAAATTGGATTAAAGGGGTTAAAGTGGGAGCAGAAAGGGTTAAAATGGGTCTGGGGGTGCTGAAATGGGTCTGGGGGATTCTGTGGGGTCGGTTTGGGGTGGGTTTGGGGGTTTTGGGGGATTTGGGAATTTGGGGGATTTTGAGGCACCAACCACATCCCCGGGATCCTCACCTCCCTGCTGGCCCTGCGGCCCGAGGTGGGGCCCAAATGGGGCTGGGGGCTGCATGGGGGTCCCTGGGGGTCGGTTTGGGGGTTTGGGGGAGTTATGGGGAAAAAAATTGGGAGAAAATGGGATTAAAATGAGGAAAACGGGGTCAAAATTGGATTAAAGGGGTTAAAGTGGGAGTAGAAAGGGTTAAAATGGGTCTGGGGGTGCTGAAATGGGTCTGGGGATTCTGTGGGGTCGGTTTGGGGTGGGTTTGGGGGATTTGGGGGATTTGGGGAATTTTGGGGGATTTTGAGGCACCAACCACATCCCCGGGATCCTCACCTCCCTGCTGGCCCTGCGGCCCGAGGTGGCTAAAAATGGGGCTGGGGGCTGCGGGGGGGGTCCTGGGGGGTCGGTTTGGGGGTTTGGGGAGTTATGGGGAAAAAATTGGGATAAAATGGGATTAAAATGAGAAAAAGGGCGTTAAAATGGGATAAAAGTGATGGGAAAGGGGTTAAAGTGGGAGTAGAAAGGGTTAAAATGGGTCTGGGGGGGCTGAAATGGGTCTGGGGGATTCTGTGGGGTCGGTTTGGGGTGGATTTGGGGAAGTTATGGGGAAAAAATTGGGAGAAAATGGGATTAAAATGTCAAAAATGGGATTAAAGTGGTGGTAAAAGGGGTTAAAGTGGGAGTAGAAAGGGTTAAAATGGGTCTGGGGGGGCTGAAATGGGTCTGGGGGATTCTGTGGGGTCGGTTTGGGGTGGGTTTGGGGGATTTGGGGGCTATGGGGATAAAATTGGGAGAAAATGGGATTAAAATTAGAAAAATGGTGTTAAAGTGGGATTGAAATGGGGATTAAAGGGGTTAAAGTGGGAGTAGAAAGGGTTAAAATTGGTCTGGGGGGGCTGAAATGGGTCTGGGGGCTTCGGCGGGGTCCGGGGGGGTCAGTTTAGGGTGGATTTGGGGGGCTTTAGGGGGTGAAAATTGGGGGGAAATGGGATTAAAATGGAGATGAAAGGGTTAAAGGGGGGTTCAAATGGGGCTGGGGGCTTCGGGGGTGGCCCTGAATTTGGGGAGGGGTCCCGGGGGAGGGGGTTTGGGGGGTCCCAAATAATTTGGGAGGGGTTCCCTGAATTTGGGGAGGGGTTCCCTGAATTTGGGGAGGGGTCTCACCCCCCTTTCTCCCCCCAGTGTGAATCGTGGATGGGATTTGGGGCATTTTTGGGGGGGGGAATTTTGGGATTTTGGGGAATTTTGGGATCTGAGGAATTTGGGGAGGGGTCGGGGGGTCCCCAATAATTTGGGGAGGGGTCCCCCTCAATTTGGGGAGGGGTCCTCCTCAATCTGGGGAGGGATTCCCCCGAATTTGGGGAGGGGTCTCACCCCCTTTCTCCCCCCAGTGCGAATCATGGATGGGATTTGGGGCATTTTTGGGGGGGGAATTTTGGGATTTTGGGGAATTTTGGGATCTGAGGAATTTGGGGAGGGGTCCCCAATAATTTGGGGAGGGGTCCCCCCTGAATTTGGGGAGGGGTCTCACCCCCTCTCCCCCCCCCAGTGCAAATCGTGGATGGGATTTGGGACATTTTTTGGGGGGGGAATTTTGGGATTTTGGGGAATTTTGGGATCTGAGGAATTTGGGGAGGGGTCGGGGGGGTCCCCAATAATTTGGGGAGGGGTCCCCCTGAATTTGGGGAGGGGTCTCACCCCCTTTCTCCCCCCCCCAGTGCGAGCTCTCCACGCTGGAGGGGATCCACTCCTGCCTCTCCTTCTACCCTGGCGCCTGCGGCTCCATGAGGGTGAGACCCCCCAAAATCCCCCCAAATTCGGGGCGTTTGGAGCCCCCTCCTCAATTCGGGACCAATTTGGGGAGGGGTCCCGCCCTTGGGACCCCCCAAACCCTCCCCAAATTCCCCTCCCCCCCCCCCCCAGGGGAAGCTGGCGGCGCATTTCCTGTCCCGCATCGACAGCGAGAGCCCGCGGCTGCAGCAGGTGGGGGAGGGGATTTGGGGTTTTGGGGATTTTGGGGGATTTGGGGGGATTTGGGAGGATTTGGGGATTTGGGGGATTTTGGGGTTTTGGGGGATTTTGGGAATTTGGGGTTTTGGGGGGTTCTGGGAGGTTTTGGGCTTTTGGGGGATTTTGGGGAATTTAGGGGATTTTTGAGGTTTTTGAGATTTTGGGGATTTTGGGGGTTTTGGGGTTTTGGGGGTTCTGGGAGGGTTTGGGGGATTTTGGGGATTTTGGGGGATTTTGGGGTTTTTGGGGTTTTGGGGTTCTGGGAGGGTTTTGGGCTTTTTGGGGATTTTTGGGGAATGTGGGGGATTTTTTAGGGTTTTTTTTGAGATTTTGGGGGGATTTTGGGTTTTTTTGGGGGTTCTGGGAGGGTTTGGGGGATTTTGGGGATTTTTGGGGGATTTTCTGGGTTTTTTTGGGGGATTTGGGGTTTTTGGTTTTTTGGGGGTTCTGGGAGGTTTTGGGGATTTTGGGGGGGGTTTTGGGGTTTTTTGGGGGGGAGATTTGGGGGTTTTGGGGTTTTTTGGGGTTTTTTTGGGGGGGATTTTGGTTTTTTGGGGGTTTTGGGGATTTTTTGACCTTTTTTGGGGTTTGGGTTTTTTTGGGGGGTTTTTGGAGGGATTTTTGGGGTGATTTCGGGTTTTTTTTGGGGGGGGGGGTTTGGGGGAATTTTGGGATTTTTTTGGGAGGTCCTGGGTCAGTTTTGGGGGCATTTTCATTTTTTTTCTGAGGGAGGATTTTGGGAGATTTTGGGGCCGTTTTGGGTGTTCCAGATTCACTCCTGGGGGTTTTGGGGTCCTGGATCAGAATTTGGGGTTCCTGACCCCATTTTTGGGGGTCCTGGATCAGAATTTGGGGTTCCTGACCCCATTTTTGGGGTGTTTAACCCCATTTTTTAATGTTTTTAACTCTTTTTTTGCATTCCCAGCTGGCCTGTGAGTGCCATGCCCTGCTGCCCTCCCTGGGGTTCTGAGTCACTTTTTGGGGGTTCCAAATCCATTTTTGGGGGTTTTGAGGATCCGTTTTTGGGGGTGCTGGATCAGAATTTGGGGTTCCTGACCCCGTTTTGGGGTCCTGGATCAGAATTTGGGGTTCCTGACCCCATTTTGGGGTGTTTAACCCCATTTTTAATGTTTTTAATCTTTTTTTGCATTCCCAGCTGGCGTGTGAGTGCCATGCCCTGCTGCCCTCCCTGGGGTTCTGAGTCACTTTTTGGGGGTTCCAAATCCATTTTTGGGGGGTTTTCGGGGATCCTGACCCCGTTTTTGGGGGTGCTGGATCAGAATTTGGGGTTCCTGACCCCATTTTTGGGGGTCCTGGATCAGAATTTGGGGTTCCTGACCCCATTTTTGGGGTGTTTAACCCCATTTTTTAATGTTTTTAATCCTTTTTTTGCATTCCTAGCTGGCGTGTGAGTGCTCTGCCCTGCTGCCCTCCCTGGGGTTCTGAGTCACTTTTTGGGGGTTCCAAATCCATTTTTGGGGGGTTTTTGGGGTTCCTGACCCCGTTTTTGGGAGTCCTGGATCAGAATTTGGGGTTCCTGAACCCGTTTTTGGGGTGTTTAACCCCATTTTTGTTTGTTTTTAACCCATTTTTTGTATTCCCAGCTGGTGTGTGAGTGCTCTGCCCTGCTGCCCTCCCTGGGCCGGGGCTTCTGGGGCAGTTTTTGGGGGTTCCAGATTCACTCCTGGGGGGTTTTTGGGGGTCCTGGATCAGAATTTGGGGTTCCTGACCCCATTTTTTAATGTTTTTAACCCATTTTTTGCATTCCCAGCTGGCGTGTGAGTGCTATGCCCTGCTGCCCTCCCTGGGCCGGGGTTTCTCTCAGGGGCTGCGGCACACGGAGTGCTGGCAGCAGCAGCTGCACGGGCTGCTGGCCACCCTGCACGGGCTGCTGGGGGCCCTCTTCGAGGGCTGTGAGACAGGTCAGGGGCCTGGGGGGGATTTGGGATGGTTTGGGGGATTTGGGGTGGTTTGAGGTGGTTTAGGGGGATTTGGGATGGTTTGGGGGATTTGGGATGGTTTGGGGGATTTGGGATGGTTTGGGGATTTGGGGTGGTTTGGGGTGGTTTAGGGGATTTGGGGCTGCTGGCCACCCTGCACGGGCTGCTGGGGCTCTGTTCGAGGGCTGTGAGACAGGTCAGGGGCCTGGGGGATTTGGGGTGGTTTAGGGGGATTTGGGGCTGCTGGCCACCCTGCACGGCTGCTGGGGGCCCTCTTGAGGGGTGTGAGACAGGTCAGGGGCCTGGGGATCCTGGGGGATTTGGGATGGTTTAGGGGGATTTGGGGTGGTTTGAGGTGGTTTAGGGGATTTGGGGGATTTGGGGGATTTGGGATGGTTTGGGGTGGTTTAGGGGGATTTGGGGTGCTGGCCACCCTGCACGGGCTGCTGGGGCCCTCTTCGAGGGATGTGAGACAGGTCAGAGTGGGATGGGAATTTGGGGGTTAGGGGGATTTGGGGGGCTTTGGGATGGTTTGGGGGATTTGGGATGGTTTGGGGTGGTTTGGGATGGTTAGGGGGATTTGGGGGGTGCTGGCAGCAGCAGCTGCACGGGCTGCTGGCCACCCTGCACGGGCTGCTGGGGGCTCTGTTCGAGGGCTGTGAGACAGGTCAGGGGCCTGGGGGATTTGGGATGGTTTGGGGGATTTGGGATGGTTTGGGGTGGTTTAGGGGTGCTGGCCACCCTGCACGGGCTGCTGGGGGCCCTCTTCGAGGGATGTGAGACAGGTCAGAGTGGGGATGGGAATTTGGGGGGGTTTGAGGTGGTTTAGGTGGGATTTGGGATGGTTTGGGGGGGATTTGGGGTGGTTTGGGGGGGATTTGGGGGCTGCTGGCCACCCTGCACGGGCTGCTGGGGGCCCTCTTCGAGGGATGTGAGACAGGTCAGAGTGGGGATGGGAATTTGGGATGGTTTGGGGGGGATTTGGGATGGTTTGGGATGGTTTGGGGGGGTTTAGGGGGGGATTTGGGGGGGATTTGGGGGCTGCTGGCCACCCTGCACGGGCTGCAGGGGGCTCTGTTTGAGGGATGTGAGACAGGTCAGGGGGTTAGGGGGGCATTTGGGATGCTTTGGGGGTGGTTTTGGCTGTTTTTGGGGTGATTTTGGGGATTTGGGGTGATTTTGGGTTATTTTGGCTGCATTTTTGGGTGATTTTGGGACTAATTTTGGGGTGATTTTGGGGGTGATTTTGGGCTGATTTTGGGCTGATTTTGGGGCTAATTTTGGGCTGATTTTGGGGTGATTTTGGGACTGATTTTGGGCTGATTTTGGGGTGATTTTGGGCTAATTTTGGGCTGCTTTTGGGCTGATTTGGGGTGATTTTGGCTGTATTTTGGGACTAATTTTGGGCTGATTTTGGCTGTATTTTGGGGTGATTTTGGGGCTAATTTTAGGCTGATTTTGGGGTGATTTTGGGGTGATTTGGGGGTGATTTTGGGGTGTTTTTTTGGCAGATCCCCTCCCCTACGAGGGCCCCGGGGTGGAGCTGCTGCTGCCGCCCCCCCAGGACGGCGACGCCGGGGGGGTCCTGACCCTGCACTCGAGATTTTCGGGGCTCTGCCGAGTGCTCAGGCTGCTCCTCAGGTGCCAGAACCCCCCACATTCACCCCAAAATCCCAAACCCCCCAAAAACCCCGAAATCCCCATCAAAATCCACCCCAAAACCCCCAAATTCACCCCAAAATCCCAAACCCCGAAATTCCCATCAAAATCCATCCCAAAACCCCCAAAATCCCCCAAATTCACCCCGAAATCCCCATCAAAATCCATCCCAAAATCCCTAAATTCACCCCAAAATCCCAAACCTCCCAAAACCCGAAATCCCCATCAAAATCCATCCCAAAACCTGAAAATCCCCAAATTCACCCCAAAATCCCCATCAAAATCCATCCCAAAACCCCCAAAATCCCCAAATTCACCCGAAATCCCAACCCCAAAAACCCCAAAATCCTCATCAAAATCCATCCCAAAATCCCCAAATTCACCCCAAAAAATCCCCCAAATTCCTGAAATCCCCATCAAAATCCACCCCAAAAGCCCCAAAACCCCAAATTCAACCCAAAATCCTCATCAAAATCCATCCCAAAATCCCCCAAATTCACCCCAAAAATCCTCATCAAAATCCATCCCAAAATCTCCCAAATTCACCCCAAAATCCTCATCAAAATCCATCCCAAAATCTCCCAAATTCACCCAAAAATCCTCATCAAAATCCATCCCAAAATCCCCAAATTCAACCCAAAATCCTCATCAAAATCCATCCCAAAATCCCCCAAATTCACCCCAAAATCCTCATCAAAATCCATCCCAAAATCCCCCAAATTCAACCCAAAATCCTCATCAAAATCCATCCCAAAATCCCCAAATTCACCCCAAAAATCCTCATCAAAATCCACCCCAAAATCCCCCAAATTCTCCCGAAATCCCCATCAAAATCCATCCCAAAACCCCCAAAATCCCCAAAATTCACCCCAAAATCCTCATCAAAATCCATCCCAAAATCCCCAAATTCACCCCAAAAATCCCCCAATTTTCCCCAAAATGCCCAAATCCCAAAATCCCCATCAAAATCCATCCCAAACCCCAAAATCCCCAAATTCACCCCAAAAATCCCCATCAAAATCTACCCTGGGAACCCCAAACTCCCCAGTTCCTCCCAGTCCCATCCCCAGTCCCCTCCCAGTCCCTCCCAGTCCCATCCCAGTCCCTCCCAGTCCCTCCCAGTCCCATCCCAGCCCAGCCCAGTCCCTCCCAGTCCCTCCCAGTCCCTCCCAGTCCCATCCCAGTCCCTCCCAGTCCCATCCCAGTCCATCCCAGTCCCTCCCAGTCCCATCCCAGTCCATCCCAGTCCATCCCAGTCCCATCCCAGTCCATCCCAGTCTCATCCCAGTCTCATCCCAGTCCATCCCAGTCCATCCCAGTCCCTCCCAGTTCCCCCAGTTCACTCCCAGTTTATCCCAGTAAGGGATTTCGTGGCCCCAGTCACTGTCCCAGTTCAGGACATTCTGGATCTCGTGTGCCGAGCCCTCAACATCAGCACCAAGAACCTGGTGAGTGGCACCCCAAAATCACCCCAAAAACACCCCAAAAACACCAAAATCACCCCAAAATCACCCCAAAATCACCCCAAAAACACCCCAAAAACACCCAAAAAACACCCCAAACACCCAAAACACCCCAAAAACACCCCAAAAACACCATTTTAAAAACACCCCAAAATCACCCCAAAATCACCCCAAAATCACCCCAAAACCCACCCCAAAATCACCCCAAAAAAACCCAAAATCACTCCCAAAAATCACCCCAAAATCAACCCAAATCACCCCCAAATCACCCCAAAATCACCCCAAAAATCACCCAAAATCACCCCAAAAATCACCCCAAAATCACCCCAAAATCACCCAAAATCATCCCAAAATCACCCCAAAATCACCCCAAAATCACCCCAAAATCACCCCAAAAATCACCCCAAAATCATCCAAAAATCACCCCAAAATCACCCCAAAATCACCCCAAAATCACCCAAAAATCATCCCAAAATCACCCCAAATCACCCCAAAATCACCCCAAAAACACCCAAAATCACCCCCAAAACTAAAATCACCCCAAATCACCCCAAAAATCACCCCAAATCACCCCCAAATCACCCCAAAATCACCCCAAAATCACCCAAAAATCAGCCCAAAATCACCCCAAAACACCCCAAAAACACCCAAAATCACGGTGCTGGCCACCCTGCGTGCTGGGCCTCTTGAGGATGAGACAGGTCAGTGGGATGGAATTTGGGGGTTTGGTGGTTTGTGGGTGGGATGGTTGGGTTTGGTGGTTTGGGTGGGGCGGCCGGTGCTTAGAGACAGTCAGTGGGGATGTTATGGTTTGATTGGGATGGTTGGGTGGTTGGGTTGGTTGGGTTTCTGGCCCTGGCTGGGCTCTGTTGAGGATGGACAGGTCGGTTGGGCTTGGATGCTTGGGTGGTTTGGCTGTTGGGTGATTTGGATTTGGTGATTTTGGGTATTGGCTGCATTTGGTGATTTGGGATAATTTTGGATTTTGGTGATTCATTTCTTTGGGTATTTTGATTGGTGATTTTGGGACGATTTTGGGGTGCCAGAACCCCACATTCACCCCAAAATCCCAAACCCCAAAACCCCGAAATCCCCATCAAAATCCACCCCAAAACCCCAAATTCACCCCAAAATCCCAAACCCCGAAATTCCCATCAAAATCCATCCCAAAACCCCAAAATCCCCAAATTCACCCAGAAATCCCCATCAAAATCCATCCCAAAAATCCCCTAAATTCACCCCAAAATCCCAAACCTCCCCAAAAACCCCGAAATCCCCATCAAAATCCATCCCAAAACCCGAAAATCCCCAAATTCACCCAAAAATCCCCATCAAAATCCATCCCAAAACCCCAAAATCCCCCAAATTCTTGAAATCCCAACCCCCAAAAACCCCAAAATCCTCATCAAAATCCATCCCAAAAATCCCCAAATTCACCCCAAAAATCCCCCAAATTCACCCTGAAATCCCCATCAAAATCCACCCCAAAAGCCCCAAAACCCCCAAATTCAACCCAAAATCCTCATCAAAATCCATCCCAAAATCCCCCAAATTCACCCCAAAAATCCTCATCAAAATCCATCCCAAAATCTCCCAAATTCACCCCAAAAATCCTCATCAAAATCCATCCCAAAATCTCCCAAATTCACCCCAAAAATCCTCATCAAAATCCATCCCAAAATCCCCCAAATTCAACCCAAAATCCTCATCAAAATCCATCCCAAAAATCCCCCAAATTCACCCCAAAAATCCTCATCAAAATCCATCCCAAAATCCCCCAAATTCAACCCAAAATCCTCATCAAAATCCATCCCAAAATCCCCCAAATTCACCCCAAAAATCCTCATCAAAATCCACCCCAAAATCCCCCAAATTCTCCCCGAAATCCCCATCAAAATCCATCCCAAAACCCCAAAATCCCCCAAAATTCACCCCAAAAATCCTCATCAAAATCCATCCCAAAATCCCCCAAATTCACCCCAAAAATCCCCCCAATTTTCCCCAAAATGCCCAAATCCCAAAATCCCCATCAAAATCCATCCCAAAACCCCCAAAATCCCCCAAATTCACCCCAAAAATCCCCATCAAAATCTACCCTGGGAACCCCAAAACTCCCCCCAGTTCCTCCCAGTCCCATCCCAGTCCCTCCCAGTCCCTCCCAGTCCCATCCCAGTCCCTCCCAGTCCCTCCCAGTCCCATCCCAGTCCATCCCAGTCCCTCCCAGTCCCCTCCCAGTCCCTCCCAGTCCCATCCCAGTCCCTCCCAGTCCCATCCCAGTCCATCCCAGTCCTCCCAGTCCCATCCCAGTCCATCCCAGTCCATCCCAGTCCCATCCCAGTCCATCCCAGTCTCATCCCAGTCTCATCCCAGTCCATCCCAGTCCATCCCAGTCCCTCCCAGTTCCCCCCCAGTTCACTCCCAGTTTATCCCAGTAAGGATTTCGTGGCCCCAGTCACTGTCCCAGTTCAGGACATTCTGGATCTCGTGTGCCGAGCCCTCAACATCAGCACCAAGAACCTGGTGAGTGGCACCCCAAAATCACCCCAAAAACACCCCAAAAACACCCAAAATCACCCCAAAATCACCCCAAAATCACCCCAAAAACACCCCAAAAACACCCAAAAACACCCCAAAAACACCCAAAAACACCCCAAAAACACCCCAAAACACCCCAAAAACACCCAAAATCACCCCAAAATCACCCCAAAATCACCCCAAAAACACCCCAAAATCACCCCAAAAAAACCCCAAAATCACCCCAAAAATCACCCCAAAAACACCCCCAAATCACCCCCAAATCACCCCAAAAATCACCCCAAATCACCCCAAAAATCACCCCAAAATCACCCCAAAATCACCCCAAAAATCACCCCAAAATCACCCCAAATCACCCCAAAATCACCCCAAAATCACCCCAAAATCACCCCAAAAATCACCCCAAAATCATCCCAAAAATCACCCCAAAATCACCCCAAAATCACCCCAAAATCACCCAAAAAAATCACCCCAAAAATCACCCCAAAATCACCCCAAAATCACCCCAAAAACACCCCAAAATCACCCCCAAAACCCCAAAATCACCCCAAATCACCCCAAAAATCACCCCCAAATCACCCCCAAATCACCCCAAAATCACCCCAAAATCACCCCCAAAATCAGCCCAAAATCACCCCAAAAACACCCCAAAAACACCCCAAAAACACCCCAAAAATCACCCCAAAAACACCCCAAAAACACCCAAAAATCACCCCAAAATCACCCCAAAATCACCCCCAAAACCACCCCAAAATCACCCAAAAACACCCAAAATCACCCCAAAATCACCCAAAAATCACCCCAAAAACACCCCAAAATCACCCCAAAATCACCCCAAAATCCACCCCAAAATCACCCCAAAAATCACCCCCAAATCACCCCAAAATCACCCCAAAATCACCCCAAAAATCACCCAAAAACACCCCAAAAATCACCCCAAAAACCCCAGAATCACCCCAAAACCCAGTTTATCCCAGTTTAAACCAGTTCATCCCAGTTTAAACCAGTTTGTCCCAACTTAAACCGTTTTATCCCAGTTTAAACCTCTTTTTTCTAATTCAAACCAGTTTTTTTCCAGTTTGAACTGGTTTATTTGGGTTTATACTGGTTTAAACTGGTCCGTACTGGTCCATACTGGTTTATACTGGTTCATACTGGTCCATACTGGTCCGTACTGGGTTATACTGGTCCATACTGGTCCATACTGGTCCATACTGGTCCATACTGTTTTATACTGGTCCATGCTGGTCCATAGTCATCCATACGGGTTCATACTGGTCCATACTGGTTTATACTGGTCTGGAGTGGTCTGTACTGATTTATACTGGTTTACACTGGTCTATACTGGTTTATACTGGTTTATACTGGTTCATACTGGTTTTTCTCCCCCAGAGCTGGTTCGGGGAGGGGCCCTGCGGGCGCTGCTCCTGCCCCAGGTGCACCTGGCACCAGTTTATCCCAGTTTGAACTGGTTTATTTGTGTCCATACTGGTCCATACTGGTCCATACTGGTCTGTACTGGTCTGTGCTGGTCTATACTGGTTTATACTGGTTTATACTGGTTTTTCCTGCCCAGAGCTGGTTCGGGGAGGGGCCCTGCGGGCGCTGCTCCTGCCCCAGGTGCACCTGGCACCAGTTTATCCCAGTTTGAACTGGTTTATTTGGGTCCATACTGGTCCGTACTGGTCCGTACTGGTCCATACTGGTGTATACTGGTTTATACTGGTTTATACTGGTTTTTCCTGCCCAGAGCTGGTTCGGGGAGGGGCCCCTGCGGGCGCTGCTCCTGCCCCAGGTGCACCTGGACGTGCTGGACGTGCTGGGAGCGCTGGTGCTGGCGTGAGAGACTGGGGGCACTGGGATATACTGGGATATACTGGGAGGGACTGGGATGGACTGGGATGGACTGGGAGGGACTGGGAGGGACTGGGATTGGACTGGGATGGACTGGGATATACTGGGAGGGACTGGGATGGGACTGGGATGGGACTGGGATGGACTGGGATATACTGGGAGGGACTGGGATGGGACTGGGATATACTGGGTTATACTGGTTATACTGGGATATACTGGTTATACTGGGTTATACTGGGATATACTGGTTATACTGGGTTATACTGGGTTATACTGGGATATACTGGGATATACTGGGCTATACTGGGTTATACTGGTTATACTGGTATATTCTGGGTCATACTGGGTTTTACTGGGCTATACTGGGTTATACTGGGTCATACTGGGTCATACTGGGCTATACTGGGTCATACTGGGATATACTGGGTCATACTGGGTCATACTGGGCTATACTGGGTTATACTGGGATATACTGGGATATACTGGGTTATACTGGGATATACTGGGCTATACTGGGATATACTGGGATATACTGGGTTATACTGGGATATACTGGGCTATACTGGGCTATACTGGGTTATACTGGGTCATACTGGGCTATACTGGGTTATACTGGGTTATACTGGGCTATACTGGGTTATACTGGGTTATACTGGGCTATACTGAGTTATACTGGGTTATACTGGGTTATACTGGGCTGTACTGGGTTATACTGGGATATACTGGGATATACTGGGCTATACTGGGCTATACTGGGATATACTGGGTTATACTGGGTTATACTGGGCTATACTGGGTTATACTGGGTTATACTGGGTTATACTGGGTTATACTGGGCTATACTGGGTTATACTGGGCTATACTGGGCTATACTGGGCTATACTGGGATATACTGGGTTATACTGGGTCATACTGGGAGCACTGGGGTTGCCCAGAGGATTCCAGGTGGATTTTTGGGAGTTTTTGGGTGGATTTGGGGCGTTTCTGGGTGGATTTTTTTGGGGATTTTTGGGATTTGGATAAATTTGGGGAATTCCAGGTGAATTTTTGGGAATTCCAGATGTTTGGTTTTTTTGGGAATTCCAGATGTTTGTTTTTTTGGGAATTCCAGATGTGGGGCCCGCCTGGTGCGCTGGGGGTCCCTCCTGGGGGGGATTTTGGGGGGATTTTGGACATTCCTGGGTGGATTTTCGTGGGGATTTTTGGGATTTGGATAAATTTTTGGGAATGTTGTGATTTTTTGGGAATTGCAGATGTTTGGTTTTTTGGGAATTCCAGATGTGGAGCCCGCCTGGTGCGCTGGGGGTCCCTCCTGGGGGGATTTTGGGGGGATTTTGGACATTCCTGGGTGGATTTTCGTGGGGATTTTTGGGATTTGGATAAATTTTTGGGAATGTTGTGATTTTTTGGGAATTCCAGGTGTTTGGTTTTTTGGGAATTGCAGATGTGGGGCCCGCCTGGTGCGCTGGGGTCCCTCCTGGGGGATTTTGGGGGATTTTGGACATTTCTGGGTGGATTTTTTGGGGATTTTGGGATTTGGATAAATTTTGGGAATGTTGTGATTTTTGGGAATTCAGATGTTTGTTTTTGGGAATTGCAGATGTGGAGCCCGCCTGGTGCGCTGGGGTCCCTCCTGGGGGATTTTGGGGGATTTGGGGCGTTCCTGGGTGGATTTTCGTGGGGATTTTTGGGATTTGGATAAATTTTTGGGAATGTTGTGATTTTTTGGGAATTCCAGATGTTTGTTTTTTTGGGAATTGCAGATGTGGGGCCCGCCTGGTGCGCTGGGGGTCCCTCCTGGGCCGCCTCTTCCCGCAGGTTTTGAGCTCCTGGAGCTGCCCCCGGGACCCTCCCCCAGGGCAGGAAAAACCCTTCGGGTAATTTGGGGTGAAAAAAGCCAAAAACGGGAAAAAAAAACCAACTGGAAATGGGGAAAAAGGGCACAGGAATGGGGGGAAAAAAAACCAAAAATGGGGGAAAAAAACTCCCAAAAATGGGGGAAAAAATCCCAAAAATGGGGAAAAAAGGCACAAAAATGGGGAAAAAAGCCTCCCAAAAATGGGGGGGAAAAAACCAAAAATGGGGGAAAAAAACTCCCAAAAATAGGGGAAAAAACCCCAAAATGGGAAAAAAGGCACAAAAATGGGGAAAAAGGCACAAAAATGGGGAAAAAAAAACCAAAATGGGGGAAAGAAACCCAAAAATGGAGAAAAAACCTCCCAAAATGGGGAGAAATGGCACAAAAATGGGGGGGAAAAAAAACCAAAAATGGGGGAAAAAACCTCCCAAAAATGGGGGGAAAAAACCCCAAAAATGGGGAAAAAAGGCACAAAAATGGGGAAAAATGGCACAAAAATGGGGGGGGAAAAAAAACCAAAAATGGGGGAAAGAAACCCAAAAATGGAGAAAAAAACTCCCAAAAATGGGGAAAAATGGCACAAAAATGGGGAAAAAAAAACAAAAATGGGGGAAAAAAACTCCCAAAAATGGGGAGAAAAAAAATTTCAAAAATTGGGAAAAAAACCCCAAAAATGGGGAAAAAAGCCTCCCAAAAATGGCACAAAAATGGGGGGAGAAAACTCCCAAAAATGGGGGAAAGAAACCCAAAAATGGGGAAAAAAAACTCCCAAAAAATAGAGAAAAAAGCTCCCAAAAATGGCACAAAAATGGGGGAAAAAACCCAAAAATGGGGAAAGGAGAAAATGGGGAAAAACAAAAAGCGAAGGGAAATGGGGGGGCGGGGGATTTTTGGGGTCCCTGATCCCATTTTTGGGGTCCCTGATCCTGTTTTTGGGGTCCCTGATCCCGTTTTTGGGGTTCCTCATCCCATTTTTGGGGTTCCTCATCCCATTTTTGGGGTCCCTGATCCCGTTTTTGGGGTTCCTCATCCCATTTTTGGGGTTCCTGACCCCGTTTTTGGGGTCCCTGATCCCATTTTTGGGGTTCCTTATCCCATTTTTGGGGTCCCTGATCCCGTTTTTGGGGTTCCTTATCCCATTTTTGGGGTCCCTGATCCCGTTTTTGGGGTTCCTCATCCCATTTTTGGGGTCCCTGATCCCGTTTTTGGGGTTCCTTATCCCATTTTTGGGGTCCCCAGGGCGGTGAGGAGCCGCCTGTACCAGGTTTGGGGTTTGGGGGTTTTTTGGGGTCCCTGATCTCATTTTTGGGGTCCCTGAACCCGTTTTTGGGGTCCCTGATCTCATTTTTGGGGTCCCTGAACCCATTTTTGGGGTCCCTGATGCCATTTTTGGGGTTCCTCATCCCATTTTTGGGGTTCCTGACCCCGGTTTTGGGGTCCCTGATCCCGTTTTTGGGGTCCCCAGGGCGGTGAGGAGCCGCCTGTGCCGGGTTTGGAGCTGTGGGTGCAGGTGGATTTTGGGGTTTTTGGGGTGGATTTTGGGGTTTTTGGGGTCCCTGACCCCATTTTTGGGGTCCCTGATCCCATTTTTGGGGTTCCTCATCCCATTTTTGGGGTCCCCAGGGCCGTGAGGAGCCGCCTGTACCGGGTTTGGGGTTTGGGGGTTTTTTGGGGTCCCTGATCTCATTTTTGGGGTCCCTGATGCCATTTTTGGGATCCCTGATGCCATTTTTGGGGTCCCTGATGCCGTTTTGGGGTCCCTGACCCCATTTTTGGGGTCCCTGATGCCGTTTTGGCCCCCAGGGCGGTGAGGAGCCGCCTGTGCCGGGTTTGGAGCTGTGGGTGCAGGTGGATTTTGGGGTGGATTTTGGGGTTTTGGGGTGGGTTTTTGGGGTTTGTGGGGTGGATTTTGGGGGTTTTTGGGGTCCCTGATGCCGTTTTTGGGGTCCCCAGGGCTGATACGCCTGTACCGGGTTCTGGAGCTGGGGTCCCCAGGGCTGATGCCGTTTTGGGGTCCCCAGGAGCCGCCTGTACGGGGTTCTGGAGCTGTGGGTGCAGGTGGCGGGCGCAGCCTCGGGGGTCCTGCAGGGCCCCGGGGCCCCCAGCGAGGCTCTCCTGGGTCACCTGATCAGCGACATCAGCCCCCCCTGCGAGGGCACCAAGGTCAGCCCCGCCCCCAGCACCCCAAAATCACCCCAAAACTGCCTCCACAAATACCCCTGGGAACCCCAAAAATATCCCACTGAAATCTCAAAAATATCCCACTGAAATCCCAAAAATATCCCACTGAAATCCCAAAAATCCCCAAAATCTCCCCTCAAACCCCTCTGAACCCCAAAATCCTCCCTGACCCCCAAAAATCCCCTTCAAACCCCCCTCTGAACCCCAAAATTCCCCCCAAAATCCCCCCCAATCCCCCCCAAAATCCACCTCAATTCCCCAATTCCCCCTAAACCCCCTCTGAACCCCAAAATCCTCCCTGACCCCTCAAAATCCCCTCTGAAACCCCTCTTGAACCCCAAAATCTCCCCAAAATCCCCCAAACCCCCAAATCCCCTAAAATCCCCCTGATCCCCCAAAATCCCCCAAAACCACCCAAAATCCCCCAAAATCCCCCTCTGAACCCCAAAATCCCCCCCAAATCCCCCCTGACCCCCCAAAATATTCCAAATCCCCCAAAATCCCCCTCAAACCTCCTCTGAACCCCAAAATCCCCCAAATCCCCCTGACCCCCAAAATCCCCTCAAACCTCCCTCTGAACCCCAAAATCTCCCTAAATCCCCCTGACCCCCAAACCCCCTGACCCCCATTTTTGGCAGCTGCGCCGGGAGCCCAAACCCAGCGCCCCCAAACGGCCCAAATTGGGGGAGGGCCTGAGGGGCCCCCTGCACCGCAAAGGGGAACCACGACCAACAGTGACACCTGTGCTGCTGCCCTGGCAGGTAACACCCCAAAACACCCCAAAAACTGCCCAAAAACACCCCAAAATATCCCTAAACCCACAGTGACACCTGTGCTGCTGCCCTGGCAGGTAACACCCCAAAAACACCCCAAAAACTGCCCAAAAAACACCCCAAAATATCCCAAAATATCCCTAAACCCACAGTGACACCTGTGCTGCTGCCCTGGCAGGTAACACCCCAAAAACAGCCCAAAAAAACCCCAAAATATCCCAAAATATCCCCTAAACCAACAGTGACACCTGTGCTGCTGCCCTGGCAGGTAACACCCCAAAAACTGCCCCAAAACACCCCAAAAACTGCCCAAAAACAGCCCCAAAATCACCACAAAAATCACCCCAAAATCACCCCAAAAACACCCCAAAAACTGCCCAAAAACAGCCCAAAAACACCCCAAAAGCACCCCAAAATATCCCAAAATATCCCCTAAACCAACAGTGACACCTGTGCTGCTGCCCTGGCAGGTAACACCCCAAAAACACCCCAAATCACCCCAAAAACACCCCAAAAACTGCCCAAAATATCCCCTAAACCCACAGTGACACCTGTGCTGCTGCCCTGGCAGGTAACACCCCAAAAACTGCCCAAAAACACCCCAAAAACACCCCAAAAGCACCCCAAAATATCCCAAAATATCCCCTAAACCAACAGTGACACCTGTGCTGCTGCCCTGGCAGGTAAGGGGTTAAAAACACCCAAAAACTGCCCAAAATCATCCCAAAAACAGCCCCAAAATCATCCCAAAAATACCCCAAAATCCCCCAAAAATTCCCCAGAAATTCCCCAACATTCTCCAAAATCCTCCCAAAATTCCCCTTAATCAGATTTTGAACCCCAAAAAAACAACCCCAGACCCCAAAATCCCCCCAAAATCCCCCCAGGATCCCCCAGACCTCCCTGGGAGGGGTCAGGAATTGGGGAGGGGGGTCCCCAAAATTGGCCCCTCCCCCAAATTTTGGGTTTTTTTCCCCCCAGCCCTTCGCAGGATCCTCCTCACAGGGGGGACCCTGATCAAGGAGGAGACACACAGGGTGAGATTTGGGGAATTTGGGGAATTTTGGGGGGTCCAGAGAGATTTTGGGGGGATTTTGGGACATTTTGGGACATTTTGGGGGGGTCTGGGGGAGTTTCAGGGAGAGATTTTGGGATTTTGGGGATGAATTTTGGGGGAATTTTGGGTCCAGGAAGGTTTTGGGGGGAAAAATTGAGGAGAAAATTTGGGAGATTTTGGGATTTTGGGGAATCCAGAGAGATTTTGGGGGGATTTTGGGACATTTTGAGGGAGTCTGGGGCAGTTTTAGGGAGAGATTTTGGGATTTTGAGGAGATTTTTGGGGATGGATTTTGGGGGAATTTTGGCTCCAGGAGGATTTGGGGGGAAGACTTTGAATTTAGGGGAATTTGAGGAATTTTGGAGGGAATTTTGGGGGGAATTTTGGGACATATTGGGGGTGTCTGGGGCAGTTTCAGGGAGAGATTTTGGGATTTTGGGGATGGATTTTGGGTCCAGGAAGGTTTTGGGGGAATTGAGGAGAAAATTTGGGTGATTTTGGGATTTTGGGGAATCCAGAGTGATTTTGGAGGGAATTTTGGGGGATTTTGGGACATTTTGGGGGGGTCTGGGGGAGTTTCAGGGAGAGATTTTGGGATTTTGGGGATGAATTTTGGGGGAATTTTGGGTCCAGGAAGGTTTTGGGGGAAAATTGAGGAGAAATTTTGGGAGATTTTGGGATTTTGGGGAATCCAGAGAGATTTTGGGGGATTTTGGGACATTTTGGGGTCTGGGGCAGTTTTAGGGAGAGATTTTGGGATTTTGAGGAGATTTTGGGGATGGATTTGGGGGAATTTTGGCTCCAGGAGGATTTGGGGGAAGATTTTGAATTTGGGGGAATTTGGGGAATTTTGGAGGAATTTTGGGGGATTTTGGGACATTTTGGGGGTGTCTGGGGCAGTTTCACGGAGAGATTTTGGGATTTTGGGGTGAATTTTGGGGAATTTTGGGTCCAGGAAGGTTTTTGGGGAGGACTGGGGAGAAAATTTGGGAGATTTTGGGCGAGATTTTGGGATTTTGGGGGATCCAGAGAGATTTTGGGGGGATTTTGGGACATTTTGGGGGAGTCTGGGGCAGTTTTAGGGAGAGATTTTGGGATTTTGAGGAGATTTTGGGGATGGATTTTGGGGGAATTTTGGCTCCAGGAGGATTTGGGGGGAAGATTTTGAATTTAGGGGAATTTGGGGAATTTTGGAGGGAATTTTGGGACATATTGGGGGTCTGGGGGAGTTTCAGGGAGAGATTTTGGGATTTTGGGGATGAATTTTGGGGGAATTTTGGGTCCAGGAAGGTTTTGGGGGAGGACTGGGGAGAAAATTTGGGAGATTTTGGGATTTTGGGGAATCCAGAGAGATTTTGGGGGAATTTTGGGGGATTTTGGGACATTTTGGGGAGTCTGGGGCAGTTTTAGGGAGAGATTTTGGGATTTTGAGGAGATTTTTGGGGATGGATTTTGGGGGAATTTTGGCTGCAGGAGGATTTGGGGACAGATTTTGAATTTGGGGGAATTTTGGAGGGAATTTTGGGGGATTTTGGGGAGGTCTGGGGGAGTCTCAGGGAGAGATTTTGGGATTTTGGGGATGGATTTTGGGTCCAGGAGGGTTTTGGGGGAATTGAGGAGAAAATTTGGGTGATTTTGGGATTTTGGGGAATCCAGAGTGATTTTGGAGGGAATTTTGGGGGATTTTGGGACATTTTGGGGGTGTCTGGGGGAGTTTCAGGGAGAGATTTTGGGATTTTGGCGATGAATTTTGGGGGAATTTTGGGTCCAGGAAGGTTTTGGGGGGAAAATTGAGGAGAAAATTTGGGAGATTTTGGGATTTTGGGGAATCCAGAGAGATTTTGGGGGGATTTTGGGACATTTTGAGGGGGTCTGGGGCAGTTTTAGGGAGAGATTTTGGGATTTTGAGGAGATTTTGGGGATGGATTTTGGGAGAATTTTGGCTCCAGGAGGATTTGGGGGGAAGACTTTGAATTTGGGGGAATTTGGGGAATTTTGGAGGGAATTTTGGGGGGAATTTTGGGACATATTGGGGGTGTCTGGGGGAGTTTTAGGGGGAGATTTTGGGATTTTGGGGATGAATTTTGGGGGAATTTTGGGTCCAGGAAGGTTTTGGGGGGAAAAATTGAGGAGAAAATTTGGGAGATTTTGGGGAATCCAGAGAGATTTTGGGGGGAATTTTGGGGGATTTTGGGACATTTTGAGGGAGTCTGGGGCAGTTTTAGGGAGAGATTTGGGATTTTGAGGAGATTTTGGGGATGGATTTTGGGGAATTTTGGCTCCAGGAGGATTTGGGGGGAAGATTTTGAATTTAGGGGAATTTGGGGAATTTTGGAGGGAATTTTGGGACATATTGGGGGGGTCTGGGGGAGTTTCAGGGAGAGATTTTGGGATTTTGGGGATGAATTTTGGGGGAATTTTGGGTCCAGGAAGGTTTTGGGGGAGGACTGGGGAGAAAATTTGGGAGATTTTGGGATTTTGGGGAATCCAGAGAGATTTTGGGGGGATTTTGGGACATTTTGGGGGAGTCTGGGGCAGTTTTAGGGAGAGATTTTGGGATTTTGAGGAGATTTTTGGGGATGGATTTTGGGGGAATTTTGGCTCCAGGAGGATTTGGGGACAGATTTTGAATTTGGGGGAATTTTTGGGAAGGATTTTGGGGCACCCAGGGAAATTTTGGGGTCTGGGGGGGAAATTTTTTGGGGCAGGAATTTGAGTCTGGGGTCTCATTTTTTAAGTGTTCTTTATTTAATTTTTGGGGGAGTCTGTGAATATTTTTGGGGTTTTTTTGGGTGGAATTGGGGTCTCACCCCAATTTTTGTTTTATTTCTCACCTCAATTTTTGTTTTATATCTCTCCCCAAATTCCTGATCCCAAATTTCCCATTTTCCCCCCAATTTTCCATCCCTCCCCCCAAATTCCCTTTTTTCCCTCTCAATTCCCATTTCCCACCCAAAATTCCCTTTTTCCCCCCCATTTCCCCCCCAAATCTCCCCAAATTTCCCTTTTTTTTCCCCATTTCTCCCCATTTTTTCCCCATTTCCCCCCCAAATCTCCCCATTTCCCCATTTTTTTTCCCCAAATCCCC
>JAREIS010000970.1:0-13073 GCA_030060385.1 Muscicapa striata striata
ACGAAAAACAGAAGAAAAGTCAGTTGTAGTCCTTTCTCTAGACGCGGACACACTCCGGTCTGTGTCCGTTGGGGGGTGTAACTGTAGGAGGGCAGACACAGCTGCAGGCGCCAGGCGGGAGCCAGGGAGGTGGAGTGGAACAGCCGCGCCGGGCTGGCTCAGGTGGGAGCTCTTCACTCCGATCCTGTGTCCAGATGAGCAGTGTATTCCCAGAGGTAGGAAGTATTTGGTCTTTTGTGGTCAGCAGCGCCTCCGAGGTAGCAGGGCAGATGCTGGGCAGCTGAAATGCAGCCGGCTCCCGGGTCTCCTCCTCCTCACTCCCGCCGAGCAGACTGGAGAAATTCCCCTCTCTCTCTCCCGGAAACAGCCGGGCCCTCTCCAGAAGCCTCGTGCTCCTGAGTAGCCCCCGCCTCCTCCCCTGCTCCCGAATCCGTGATCCTCCGGGTAGCTCCGGTCCCACCCACCCGCCCCATCCAGGGCTATCAAAACCCTGGGCACAGCCATGGTTCTGTGTAATTGCAGCATGTTTTTAGGGATATTTAGAGTAAGTTTTGGGCCACTTGTCTGCACTGCTTTTCATCCCAGTCACTTTTACTGTTTTCTCTCGGTTTCGGAATTTGCCCTCCTTTCTCTCGCCATTTCATTTCTTTAGCAACCACTCTGAAGATTCTATTTTATCCTTTCTTCCTTCATTTCAGGAGGCTTTTCCGAGTCATTTCAGCAAGTTTTTCCTTTATTTCCAGCCACCTCTACTCATCTCAGGCCATTTCAGTGTGGTCACCCCCTTTATGAATTTCCGGGATTTCTTCCATCGCATTTCATTTCATGACATCATATCTCCTTTCCTGCGGGTTTCAGTCACTTTTACTCTTTTCTCTCAGTTTTGAATTTGCCCTCCCTTTCTCTCACCATTTAATTTCTTTAGCAACCTCTCTACAGATTCTATTTTATCCTTTCTTCCTTCATTTCAGGATGCTTTTCCAAGTCATTTCAGCAAGGTTTTGCTTTATTTCCAGCCACCTCTACTCATCTCAGGCCATTTCAGCGTGGTCACCCCCTTTATGAATTTCCGGGATTTCTTCCATCGCATTTCATTTCATGACATCATATCTCCTTTCCTTTGGGTTTCTCAGACTTTGTCCTGCCATTTCAGGATTTCATTCCCTTTCCTGAAAGGAAATCCTTCCTTTCAGGAAAGGGAATGAAATCCTGCGAATTCAATGAGCATCATTTGGGCAAGCTTTGGTGCATATTCCTGCACTTCCTGTCATCCCATGTACTTTTAGTGTTTTCTTCGGTTTCGGGATTTTCCCTGTTTTTTTTAGGACAGAGTTCTGCCAAAAAACGGCAGAAGTTCCCTTTGAAATAGAGAAATCAATGTCACCCCCTCCGAGTGTTATAATTGTTTCAAATCAAGGACTCAAGGCGGGAATAAGGAGGTAAAAGTAACAGCTCTTTACTACTCTAACTCACAGCACAAGTAGTAAACAACAGTAATTATTAAAATTACCGACGAAAAACAGAAAAAAAAAGTCAGTTGTAGTCCTTTCTTAGGCGGACACACTCGGTCTGTGTCCGTTCCTGGGGGTGTGGCTGTAGCAGGGCCGGCCTGTTTAGCTGCAGGCGCAGGCGGGAGCCAGGAGGTGGAGTGGAACAGCCGCGGCCGGGCTGGCTCAGGTGGGAGCTCTTCACTCCGATCCTGTGTCCAGATGAGCAGTGTATTCCCAGAGGTAGGAAGTATTTGGTCTTTGGTGGTCAGCAGCGCCTCCCGAGGTAGCAGGGCAGATGCTGGGCAGCTGAAGCTCCCAGCAGGCTCGGGTCTCCTCCTACTTTTCATCCCAGTCACTTTTACTGTTTTCTCTCGGTTTGAATTTGCCCTCCCTTTCTCTCACCATTTCATTTCTTTAGCAACCTCTCTACAGATTCTATTTTATCCTTTCTTCCTTCATTTCAGGATGCTTTTCCAAGTCATTTCAGCAAGTTTTTCCTTTATTTCCAGCCACCTCTACTCATCTCAGGCCATTTCAGCGTGGTCACCCCTTTATGAATTTCGGGATTTCTTCCATCGCATTTCATTTCATGACATCATATCTCCTTTCCTGCGGGTTTCTCAGACTTTGTCCTGCCATTTCAGGATTTCATTCCCTTTCCTGAAAGGAAATCCTTCCTTTCAGGAAAGGGAATGAAATCCTGCGCGAATTCAATGAGCATCATTTGGGCAAGCTTTGGTGCATATTCCTGCACTTCCTGTCATGCCATGTACTTTTATTGTTTTCTTCGGTTTCGGATTTTCCCCTGGTTTTTGCCATTTGTTTTTTTTTAACAGCCTCTCAACAGGCTCCGGTTATTCCTTTCCTCTGTAATTGCAGCATGTTTTTAGGGATATTAGAGCAAGTTTTGGGCCACTTGTCTGCACTACTTTTCATCCCAGTCACTTTTACTGTTTTCTCTTGGTTTGAATTTGCCCTCCTTTCTCTCACCATTTAATTTCTTTAGCAACCTCTCTACAGATTCTATTTTATCCTTTCTTCCTTCATTTCAGGAAGCTTTTCCGAGTCATTTCAGCAAGTTTTTCCTTTATTTCCAGCCACCTCTACTCATCTCAGGCCATTTCAGCGTGGTCACCCCCTTTATGAATTTCCGGGATTTCTTCCATCGCATTTCATTTCATGACATCATATCTCCTTTCCTGCGGGTTTCTCAGACTTTGTCCTGCCATTTCAGGATTTCATTCCCTTTCCTGAAAGGAAGGATTTCCTTTCAGGAAAGGGAATGAAATCCTGCGAATTCAATGAGCATCATTTGGGCAAGCTTTGGTGCATATTCCTGCACTTCCTGTCATGCCATGTACTTTTAGTGTTTTCTTCGGTTTCGGGATTTTCCCCTGGTTTTTTTCGCCATTTCGTTTTTTTAAACAGCCTCTCAACAGGCTCCTGTTATTCCTTTCCTCCATGATTCCAGCATGTTTTTAGGGATAATTAGAGCAAGTTTTGGGCCACTTGTCTGCACTGTTTTTCATCCCAGTCACTTTTACTGTTTTCTCTCGGTTTCGGAATTTGCCCTCCCTTTCTCTCGCCATTTCATTTCTTTAGCAACCACTCTGAAGATTCTATTTTATCCTTTCTTCCTTCATTTCAGGAAGCTTTTCCGAGTCATTTCAGCAAGTTTTTCCTTTATTTCCAGCCACCTCTACTCATCTCAGGCCATTTCAGCGTGGTCACCCCATTTATGAATTTACGGGATTTCTTCCATCGCATTTCATTTCATTACATCATATCTCCTTTCCTGCGGGTTTCTCAGACTTTGTCCTGCCATTTCAGGATTTCATTCCCTTTCCTGAAAGGAAATCCTTCCTTTCAGGAAAGGGAATGAAATCCTGCGAATTCAATGAGCATCATTTGGGCAAGCTTTGGTGCATATTCCTGCACTTCCTCTCATGCCATGTACTTTTAGTGTTTTCATCGGTTTCGGAATTTTCCCCTGTTTTTTTTGCTAATTCCTTTTCTTTTAGCAGCCTCTCAACAGGCTTTGACTTTTTCTTTCCTCCGTGATTCCAGCATGTTTTTAGGGATAATTAGAGCAAGTTTTGGGCCATTTCCCGGCACTACTTGTCATCCCAGTCACTTTTACTGTTTTCTCTCGGTTTCGGAATTTGCCCTCCCTTTCTCTCGCCATTTCATTTTTTTAGCAACCACTCTGAAGATTCTATTTTATCCTTTCTTCCTTCATTTCAGGAAGCTTTTCCGAGTCATTTCAGCAAGTTTTTCCTTTATTTCCAGCCACCTCTACTCATCTCAGGCCATTTCAGCGTGGTCACCCCCTTTATGAATTTCCGGGATTTCTTCCATCGCATTTCATTTTGTCCTGGTTTTAGGACAGGGTTCTGCCAAAAAACGGCAGAAGTTCCCCTTTGAAATAGAGAAATCAATGTCGCCCCCCTCCGAGTGTTATAATTGTTTCAAATCAAGGACTCAAGGCGGAGATAAGGAGGTAAAAGTAACAGCTCTTTACTACTCTAACTCACAGCACAAGTAGAAAACAACAGTAATTATTAAAATTACCGACGAAAAACAGAAGAAAAAGTCAGTTGTAGTCCTTTCTTAGACGCGGACACACTCGGTCTGTGTCCGTTCCTGGGGGTGTAACTGTAGCAGGGCCAGCACAGCTGCAGGCGCAGGCGGGAGCCAGGGAGGTGGAGTGGAACAGCCGCGGCCAGGCTGGCTCAGGTGGGAGCTCTTCACTCCGATCCTGTGTCCAGATGAGCAGTGTATTCCCAGAGGTAGGAAGTATTTGGTCTTTGGTGGTCAGCAGCGCCTCCGAGGCAGCAGGGCAGATGCTGGGCAGCTGAAATGCAGCCGGCTCCCGGGTCTCCTCCCTCCTCACCCGCCGAGCAGACTGGAGAAGTTCCCCTCTCTCCCGGAAACAGACGGGCCCCTCCAGAAGCCTCGTGCTCCCTGAGTAGCTCCCCCCCCCCCCCCGCTCCCCGGAATCCGCATCCCCCTCCGGGTAGCTCCGGTCCCACCCACCCGCCCATCCAGGGCCATCAAAAACCCTGGGCACAGCCGGCGGGTTCTGTTAGCATTACAATGGGAAAAAATTCTCCCCACTCATACATTGAAGGAACACAATCCCAACCTTCAACATTATCCACCCCGAATTTTTTCCCATGCCAACATGCTACAGCAAAATAAAAACCTTTAAATCATATACATACAGGCAGTTACAGGCACAGTATCATAGATAATTCACCCTAGAACAAGGTCTCCTTGGGAATGCATCGGGTCTCTCCATCCTTTTGCATCACCCACCAAGTGCAACCTGGTCCTTGAGCGAAAACCACCCCACGAACACGATTGTCTTTGCTGGAGGCAGAGTTCACCCAAACAGTTTTCCCTAACATGCCTCTCAGGTGTACCACTGGGACCTTATCTCCATCTGGTGTTCCCAAAGGCTCAGATTGGGCAGGACCTGCTCGGTTAGTAGAACCTCGGGTATTCACTAACCATGTGGCCTTTGGTAAATTAATCTCCCAGTTCTTAAAAGTCCCCCACCAAGTGCTTTTAAGGTGGTTTTAAGCAGGCCATTGCACCGTTCGACTTTCCCAGCCGCTGGTGCATGGTAGGGAATATGGTACACCCACTCAATGCCATGTTCTTTAGCCCAGGTGCTAACAAGGCTATTTTTGAAATGAGTCCCATTGTCTGACTCAATTCTCTCAGGGTACCATGTCTCCAAAGGACTTGTTTTTCCAGGCCCAGGATGGTGTTCCTAGCAGTAGCGTGGGGCACAGGGTAGGTCTCCAACCACCCGGTGGTGGCTTCCACCATGGTCAGCACATAGCGCTTGCCTTGGCGGGTCTGAGGCAGTGTGATGTAGTCAATCTGCCAGGCCTCTCCGTACTTGTATTTGGACCATCGCCCACCATACCAGAGGGGCTTCACCCGCTTAGCTTGCTTGATGGCAGCACACGTCTCACAGTCATGGATAACCTGGGAAATACTGTCCATGGTTAGATCCACCCCTCGGTCTCGTGCCCACTTATAGGTGGCGTCTCTGCCCTGATGACCTGAGGCATCATGGGCCCATCGAGCCAGGAACAATTCTCCCTTGTGTTCCCAATCTAAGTCTATCTTTGACACCTCTATCTGTGCAGCCTGATCTACCCGCTTCGTTGTGCGGTGTTCTTCACTAGCCCGACTCTTGGGAACATGGGCATCCACATGACGGACTTTCACGGGTAGCTTCTCTATCCAGTGGCAATGTCTTTCCACTCATCAGCAGCCCAGATTGGCTTTCCTCTACGTTGCCAGTCAGCCTTTTTCCACCTTTCCAGCCAGCCCCACAGAGCATTGGCTACCATCCATGAATCAGTGTAGAGGTAGAGCTTTGGCCATTTCTCTCTCTCAGCAATGTCCAAGGCCAGCTGAACAGCTTTGAGTTCAGCAAGTTGGCTTGATCCACCTTCTCCTTCGGTAGCTTGTGCAACCTGTCGTGTGGGGCTCCAGGCGGCTGCTTTCCACTTCCGATTCATTCCCACGATGCGACAGGAACCGTCGGTGAAAAGAGCGTAGCACGTTTCATCTGCTGGCAGCTGGTTGTACGGTGGGGCTTCTTCAGCTCGGGTCACTTGCTTCTGCTCCTCCTCCTCAGCGAGACCAAAATCTTCACCTTCTGGCCAGTTTGTAATTATCTCCAAAATCCCAGGGCGATTTGGGTTACCAATGCGGGCGCTGCATGATGAGGGCAATCCACTTGCTCCATGTGGCGTCGGTGGCATGGTGGTTAGAGGGAACCTTTCCTTTGAACATCCACCCCAGCACTGGCAGTCGGGGTGCCAGGAGAAGTTGTGCTTCTGTGCCAATTACCTCTGAGGCAGCTTGAACTCCTTCATAGGCAGCCAAGATTTCCTTCTCCGTCGGAGTGTAATTGGCTTCAGAACCTCTGTAACCTCTGCTCCAGAATCCCAGGGGGTCGGCCTCGAGTTTCACTAGGCACCTTCTGCCAAAGGCTCCAGGACAGACCATGGTTCCCGGCTGCAGAGTAGAGAACATTCTTTACCTCTGGTCCTGTCCTGACTGGGCCAAGGGCTACAGCATGAGCGATCTCCTGCTTGATCTGGGCGAAGGCTTGCTGCTGTTCAGGGCCCCAGTGGAAATCATTCTTCTTGCGGGTGACCAGGTAGAGAGGGCTCACAATCTGGCTGTATTCAGGGATATGCATTCTCCAAAAGCCTATGGCACCTAGGAAAGCTTGTGTTTCCTTCTTGCTTGTTGGTGCTGACATTGCAGTGATCTTATTGATGACCTCAGTGGGGACCTGGCGCCGTCCGTCTTGCCACTTCACTCCCAGGAACTGGATCTCTCGAGCAGGTCCTTTGACTTTGCTTTTCTTGATGGCAAAGCCAGCTTCCAGCAAAATCTGGATGATTTTCTCTCCTTCTCAAAGACCTCTGTTGCCGTGTTCCCCCACACAATGATGTCATCAATGTATTGCAAATGTTCTGGGGCCTCACCCTTTTCCAGCGCAGCCTGGATCAGCCCATGGCAGATGGTGGGGCTGTGTTTCCACCCCTGGGGCAGTCGGTTCCAGGTGTACTGCACACCCCTCCAGGTGAAAGCAAACTGAGGCCTGCACTCTGCTGCCAAAGGAATGGAGAAAAATGCATTGGCAATGTCAATGGTAGCATACCACTTCGCTGCCTTGGACTCCAGCTCGTACTGCAGCTCCAGCATGTCCGGCACGGCTGCGCTCAGCGGTGGAGTCACTTCATTCAAGGCACGATAGTCCACAGTCAATCTCCATTCCCCCTCAGACTTGCGCACGGGCCAGATGGGGCTGTTGAAGGGTGAGTGGGTTTTGCTCACCACCCCTTGGCTCTCCAGCTCACGGATCATCTTGTGGATGGGGATCACAGCATCTCGATTTGTCGGTACTGCCGGCGGTGCACTGTCATGGTGGCAATTGGTACCTGTTGCTCTGTCACTTTCAGGAGTCCCACTGCAGATGGATTTTCTGACAGTCCAGGCAAGGTGTTCAACTGCTTAATACTCTCTGCCGATACAGCAGCTATTCCAAAAGCCCACCTGAATCCCCTTGGATCTTCGTAGTAGCCATTCCTGAGGAAGTCTATGCCTAGAATGCACGGTGCCCCTGGGCCAGTTACAATCGGATGTTTCTGCCACCCCTTCCCTGTCAGGCTAATCTCAGCTTCCAGCAAAGTAAATTCCTGTGATCCCCCTGTCACCCCAACAATGGAAACAGGTACCTTCCCCACATGTTCTGATGGTATCAGGGTGCATTCTGAACCAGTATCAACTAACATTCTATGTTTCTGTGGCTTTGATGTGCCAGGCCATCGCACCCACACTACCCAGTAGATCCTGTTATCCCATACCTCTCCCTGGCTAGAGGCAGGGCCCCTCTAGCCCTGGTTATTATTTCCTTCCTGGGCATACATAGTGGAGGTCCCTTCCAGGGGATCTGACAGATCATCCTCCCTTCTGTAGTACCCTGCACCTTGGTTGTGGGAGGTCGAGGCTACCTTCATTTTAGCGTGGTTCCCTCGGTTGGCATTTCCCTCCTGAGCTGACGCACCCGTGCTGCCAGGACAGAAGTGGGCTTCCCATCCCATTTTTCCATGTCTTCCCCATGGTCTTGCAGGAAGAACCACAGGTCAGTTCGTGAGGTGTATGCTCTGTCCCTAGCTGGGGCGTTGGGTGTGAGATTTGGGGCCTGTGACTCGTACTGGTGCTGCATTAATCTTCCTTATCTCCTCCCTTATAATCTCCCTCACCTCTCCTTTCAACCCTCTCATCCCCTTCATCTCCTCTTGGACCTGTTGGAGGTCCCTGGCCACAACAGAGACCTTGGCCTGCACTGGGCCATTAATCATACTGTCAAAATTTCTGAGCTTGCTGGCAACAGAACCTACTGTCTCTCGGTGGTCATCAGCCCTAATCAGTGCAATGTAGGTAGCAAATTCAGGTGGCCCCAGGGTTGCCAGATCCCACAACATCTGCCCTGTGCACCTGACCTTGTCAGGGTCATTGTCATGCTGTCCATCCATCCCAAAGAGTACCTCTAATACTGCCACTTCCCTCAGCTGCTGGATCCCTTCATCAATGGTCTTCCAGCGCATTCTATGGTGGTGCTCCTGCATTCTCTCTTTGTGGATAAACTTCTCTCTCACACTCATTAGAAGCCGTTCCCAAAGGGAAAGGAGGCCTTGCTCCCTTACGAATGTCTGGTCCACACCTGAGTCCTGGGACAAGGATCCCAAATTCCTGGCCTCAGTGCCATCCAGTTGTACACCTCTCCCCATAAGGTCCCAGACACAAAGTAACCAGGTTGTAAAGGCTCACGGCCCCGTCGCACAATGTCTTTTTGCAGGTTACGGAGAGTGTCATATGAGAGAGACTCGGTGACAATCTCAACCTCTGGCTCCCTTGCTGACTGTGAGGACCCTCCTGGCTGATCCCCACTATCTAGGTGCTTTGTTTTAATCTTAGATTTCCTAGTTTCCACAGGGGCAACTGCTGCTGGCTGTGGCTGCCCCTGTGATCCAGCTGGAACCTGGACAGATGTAACATCTACGGGTTCCACTGCAGCACCATGAGACTCTCCCTCTTTAGGGCAGGGGAGGGTTTCTCACTAGCTGGGAAAGGTGCTCCTTCAACACCTGGCCCATGTCCCGTATCTCCTTCACTAGAACCCCCACCCACTCTGGCTGGTTCATTTCTGCAGTGGGCTGTGGGGCAACACCAGGCTCTGGGGCAGCATCCCTCACGGTTGTTATCAAGCCAGTATTCCCTTGTTTCTGAATGCTAAGTAAAGCAGGCCCATCAGCAACACCAGCCACGGAATAATAATACTAGCAATTAAAGCAAATCTGAAATCCTTGAAAACTGGTGGGGTAGCCTCAAAAAACTGGGTGACAGGTTGGGAGAAAATTTCCCTTGCATTCATTGCCTCACAGTAAGTACCATTGTTGAAATAATCCCAGAAACACGCAGTTAGAGTACGATAGCTCAGGATCCATGTGGCAAATTTCCAGAAAAAACTAAAAACCCATGAATTCCTGACAAAATCAATCCAAAACACAAATCGGATCATAGCTACAATAAATTTGGTGAGGGGCCCATATTCAAAACAGGGCTTGCAAATGGGAGGAAATATCTGTGACCACGTGGAGCCCAAACCAGATTAAACTAGACAACATGTTGCTGCTTAAGAGCTGCTACTCCTCTCTTAACTCGCCTTTTAATGCCCTCAGCCCCACGTTGGGCGCCAAAATCTGTCCTGGTTTTAGGACAGAGTTCTGTAAAAAACGGCAGAAGTTCCCCTTTGAAATAGAGAAATCAATGTCACCCCCTCCAGTGTTATAATTGTTTCAAATCAAGGACTCAAGGCGGAGATAAGGAGGTAAAAGTAACAGCTCTTTACTACTCTAACTCACAGCACAAGTAGAAAACAACAGTAATTATTAAAATTACCGATGAAAAACAGAAGAAAAAGTCAGTTGTAGTCCTTTCTTAGGCGGACACACTCGGTCTGTGTCCGTTCCTGGAGTGTAACTGTAGCAGGGCCGGCACAGCTGCAGGCGCAGGCGGGAGCCAGGGAGGTGGAGTGGAACAGCCGCGGCCGGGCTGGCTCAGGTGGGAGCTCTTCACTCCGATCCTGTGTCCAGATGAGCAGTGTATTCCCAGAGGTAGGAAGTATTTGGTCTTTGGTGGTCAGCAGCGCCTCCGAGGTAGCAGGGCAGATGCTGGGCAGCTGAAATGCAGCCCGGCTCCCGGGTCTCCTCCCTCCTCACCCCCCGAGCAGACTGGAGAAGTTCCCCCTCTCTCTCTCCGAAACAGACGGGCCCCTCAGAAGCCTCGTGCTCCCTGAGTAGCTCCCGCCCCTCCCCGCTCCCCGGAAATCCGCATCCCCCTCCGGGTAGCTCCGGTCCCACCCACCCGCCCATCCAGGGCCATCAAAAACCCTGGGCTCCCAGTCACATTTACTGTTTTTTCTCGGTTTGAATTTGCCCTCCCTTTCTCTCGCCATTTCATTTTTTTAGCAACCACTGTTTTTCTTTTATTTCCAGCCACCTCTACTCATCTCAGGCCATTTCAGCGTGGTCACCCCCTTTATGAATTTCCGGGATTTCTTCCATCGCATTTAATTTCATTACATCATATCTCCTTTCCTTTGGGTTTCTCAGACTTTGTCCTGCCATTTCAGGATTTCATTCCCTTTCAGGAAAGGGAATGAAATCCTGCGAATTCAATGAGCATCATTTGGGCAAGCTTTGGTGCATATTCCTGCACTTCCTGTCATCCCATGTACTTTTAGTGTTTTCTTCGGTTTCGGGATTTTCCCCTGGTTTTTTTCGCCATTTCGTTTTTTTTAACAGCCTCTCAACAGGCTCCGGTTATTCCTTTCCTCCGTAATTGCAGCATGTTTTTAGGGATATTAGAGTAAGTTTTGGGCCACTTGTCTGCACTGCTTTTCATCCCAGTCACTTTTACTGTTTTCTCTCGGTTTCGGAATTTGCCCTCCCTTTCTCTCGCCATTTCATTTTTTAGCAACCACTCTGAAGATTCTATTTTATCCTTTCTTCCTTCATTTCAGGAGGCTTTTCCGAGTCATTTCAGCAAGTTTTCCTTTATTTCCAGCCACCTCTACTCATCTCAGGCCATTTCAGCGTGGTCACCCCCTTTATGAATTTCCGGGATTTCTTCCATCGCATTTCATTTCATTACATCATATCTCCTTTTCCTCCGTGATTCCAGCATGTTTTTAGGGATAATTACAGCAAGTTTTGGGCCATTTCTCGGCACTACTTGTCATCCCAGTCACTTTTACTGTTTTCTCTCGGTTTGAATTTGCCCTCCCTTTCTCTCATCATTTAATTTCTTTAGCAACCTCTCTACAGATTCTCTTTTACCATTTCTTCCTTCATTTCAGGAGGCTTTTCAGTCATTTCATCAAGTTTTTCCTTTATTTCCAGCCACCTCTACTCATCTCAGGCTATTTCAGCGTGGTCACCCCCTCTATGAATTTCGGGATTTCTTCCATCGCATTTCATTTCATGACATCATTTTCTCCTTTCCTGCGGGATTCTCAGACTTTGTCCTGCCATTTCGGTTCATTCCCTTTCCTGAAAGAAATCCTTCCTTTCAGGAAAGGGAATGAAATCCTAATCAATAGGCAGGACTTTGTCCTCCATTTCAGGATTTCATTCCTTTCGTGAAAGGAAGGATTTCCTTTCAGGAGGGAGTGAAATTCTGCGAATTCAATGAGCATCATTTGGGCAAACTTTGGTGCATATCCCTGCACCTCTTGTCATCCCATGCACTTTAAATGTTTTCTTCGGTTTGGGATTTTCTTTTTTTTTGCTAATTCCTTTTCTTTTAGCAACCTCTCAACAGGCTTTGACTTTTTCTTTCCTCCATGATTCCAGCATGTTTTTAGGGATAATTAGAGCAAGTTTTGGGCCATTTCAGTGCACTGCTTGTCATCCCCGTCACTTTTACTGTTTTCTCTCGGTTTGAATTTGTCCTCCTTTCTCTCACCATTTCATTTTTTAGCAACCTATCTGCAGACTCTATGTTTTCCTTTCTTCCTTCATTTCCGGAGGCTTTTCTGTGTCATTTCAGCAGGTTTTGCTTTATTTCTAGCCACCTCTGCTCATCTCAGACCATTTCAGCGTGGTCACCCCCTTTATGTATTTCTGGGATTTCTTCCATCGCATTTCATTTCATTACATCATATCTCCTTTCCTGCAGGATTCTCAGACTTTGTCCTGCCATTTCAGGTTCATTCCCTTTCCTGAAAAAATCCTTCCTTTCACGAAAGGAATGAAATCCTCACGAATTCAATGAGCATCATTTGGGCAAGCTTTGGTGCATATTCCGCACTTCCTGTCATCCATGTACTTTTAGTGTTTTCTTCGGTTTCGGGATTTTCCCCTTGTTTTTTTGCTAATTCCTTTTTTTTTAGTAGCCTCTCAACAGGCTCCGGTTATTCCTTTCCTCCGTAATTGCAGCATGTTTTTAGGGATATTAGAGTAAGTTTTGGGCCACTTGTCTGCACTGCTTTTCATCCCAGTAACTTTTACTGTTTTCTCTCGGTTTGAATTTGCCCTCACTTTCTCTCGCCATTTCATTTTTTTAGCAACCACTCTGAAGATTCTATTTTATCCTTTCTTCCTTCATTTCAGGAACCTTTTCGAGTCATTTCAGCAAGTTTTTCCTTTATTTCCAGCCACCTCTACTCATCTCAGGCCATTTCAGCGTGGTCACCTTTATGAATTTCAGGTTCTTCACGCATTTCATTTCATTACATCATATCTCCTTTCCTGCCAAGTTTCTCAGACTTTGTCATTCCATTTCAGGATTTCATTCCCTTTCCTGAAAGGAAATCCTTCCTTTCAGTATAGGAATGAAATCCCTCGAATGCAATGAGCATCATTTGGGCAAGCTTTGGTGCATATTCCTGCACTTCCTGTCATGCCATGTACTTTTAGTGTTTTTCTCCGGTTTGGGATTTTCCCTGGTTTTAAGCCATTTTTTTTTTAACAGCCTCTC
>JAREIS010000971.1:0-35644 GCA_030060385.1 Muscicapa striata striata
AGTTATTAGAAAGTGAACAAACCAACGTTCCACTCACGGGGCAGAATGTGAGGTTCCCAGACCTCCGGTGCTCTAAGCACCTACTCTGAGCTCTCAGGCTCTTACTTTGTCGGGTAATCTTCTAAATAAGCAAAGCAGTTAAGAGTTAAAAAGGTTATTTATTACAAAGCACATCTTATTACAAAGCACATCAGTCTCAACAGGCAATAGCAAAAAGCAATGGCAAAGCAATGGCAAATGCAGTGGCAATAAGCAAATGGCTAAAAGCCAGAATGGCTAAAAGCAACAACTCTCCCCAATACATACTCTTATATAGGATTTTTCCAACAAACTGAGATGAAAGCTCGGACCACCACTTCTTAACCTATTAGAATTCTAGTTTCTTAGCACGCTAGGTTACGTATATAACTACTCAAACACCCTATCTTGTTCTTCTGAAAAATGTAAGCAGTATTCTTACTATAGATCTATCATGTCTAAGTCCTGTCTACAACTCTGGGCCTGGAGCCTCTTGCTGAAGATATCAGTATGTTTCAACCTTCACTAGAACTTGCACTGCTACTCTGGCATTTGAAACCGTCCACTTACTAAAAGCATTAGAACTCACCCTAAAGTTACTAACTTAATTCTACTTAAGTGTCTACTTTATGTGTGAGTGGCTTAATATACATTGATCCATCCAAAGGCTTTAATTCAATTCCTGCACTCTGATTTCTCTCTGAAGAATTCAGAGAGACCCCTGACTCACTGACTCCAACACAGGGGGTGCCCGTACCCAGGAAAAGGGGTGCACGGATTAAGGAAAGTGGAGGGATGGGGCTGGGAAAGGCAGGAATGGGGGTCCAGGGGGTCCTGGAGTCAAGGAAAAGGGGGGCTGGGATTTCTGAGAGGGAGAGGACCAGGAAAGGGGGTGCAGGGGGGCATTGGTGCTGGATAAAGGTGTGCAGGGTGGTCCCAGTGCGTGAGAATGGAGGGTTTGGAAGAGTTTAATTCCCGGATATGGGGGCACACGGGGTCCCGGTGCAGCGGAATGGGGGTTCAGGGGGTCCCAGTGCCAGATAACAGGATGCAGTGGGTGCCCAGGAAATGGGGCTCAGGAGGGTTCCCTTTCTGGGTTCTGGGGCTCAAGGGGTTCTGGTGCCTGAAAATCGAGGTTCAGGGGGGTCCCAGTGCCCAGAAATGGGGGTTCAGCATGGTTGCCGTGCCTGGGAAAAAGGGTTCAGGTTGGTTGCAGGTTCCAAATAAGGGGTTGTATGGGGCTTTTGGACTGGAGAAGGGGGTACAGAGGGGTCCCGGTGCTCCGAAATGAACGTTCACGGGGGTCTCTATGCCCAGGAAGGGGAGTTAGCCCATAAATGGAAGTGCAGGGGGTCCCTGTGCCAAGAATGGGTTCAGGGGGTCCTGGTGCCGGGGGTCACCAGTCCCAGGGCGGATCCGAAGCCGCAGCTTGGGAGACGCGAAAGTGACCGGGAGCGCCAGGATGGGGAGGGGACAGAGGAAACCCTGGGAATTCCCCTGAATCTGCCCCAGGGACCACCCAGGATGCCCCTGCAGGACGAGAAGGGGGTGGAGAACTGGGGGGACGCAGAGACTGGGGGGTCTGGTGGCGTCCAAGGGTCAGGAAGCAGAACTGGGAGAGGCGGGAAGGAAGGTTGAAGGGACTGGGAGAGGTGGGATGGGAGATCCAGGGGGTCCCAGTGCCCTGGAAAGGCATCCAAGAGTCCCCAGTGTTGAGGGAAAGGAGGGTCTGAGAGCTGGGAAAGGCAGGAATGGGGGTCCAGGGGGTCCCTGGGTCACAGGAAAAGGGGGCTGGGAGGGGAGGCGGATCCCGGGATGCAGTTTGGGAGACGAAAGCGAGACGAGAGTAGAGGGGAATTCCAGGAAATTCATCTGATCTCCGCTGAGACCAGGAAGTCTCGGGAATGGAGAACTGGGGGCACGCGGAAATTTGGGAGATCTGGGGGTCCAAAAGCCGAGGAAAAGGGCGAATCTGGGGGTGGGAAGGGCGGGATGGCTGGGAATGGGGGTACAGGGGGTCCCAGAGCACTGACGAGGGTGCAGGGGGATCCCAGTCCCGGATAAGGGGGTGCAGGGGGTCCAGGTGCTGGGGAAGGGAGTAATGGGAGTCCCCATGCCCAAAAATGGGGGTTCAGGGGTTCCCATGCTGGGGAATGCGTGTTAAGGAGGAGTTTCCTTCCCAGAATTCAGGGCTCAAGGGGGTTCCACTGCCAAAAATGGGGGTTCAGGGGGTGCCGGTGACCAGAAATGGGGGTTCAGGAGGACTCGTGCCAGATAAGGGGGTACAGGAAGGTGGTGATGTTGGGAAAGGAGGTACAGTGGGGTCCCAATGCCAGGCAAGAGGATTGAGGGGGTCACAGGACCCAAAATGGGGATTCCAGGGTTCCCCCTGCCCAGGAATGGAGGTTTAGGTGTTCTCAGTGCCTGAAATGGAAGTTCAGGGTGGGAAGATGGGTTCTAAGGATAGTGCAGAAGGCAATCTTTCCCAATGAATTACAGCTGTACTGATTACTGAGGAGTGGAAACAACCTTGCCTGCCCAATGAGGGTGGGTGTTATAGAAGAGGGGTCAGCTGGCCACAAGCTGCTGCTGGAGTTGGAGCTTGAGACCCAGGGTCTGCTGCAGCTTGGCATGGAGCGTGCTGGTTGTGCTGTGGGTAGGTAAGGGACATGCAGCTGTGCAAGGGACAGATAAGGTAAGAAGTTGTGTGAGGGACAGGTTGGGGTTCAGCCAGTCATGTAGAAGGAAACTTGCAGAGAGGAGAGGAGTCAGAGCTGTGTGGAGCTGCCAATGAGGAAAAGAGACAGATTTGCCTGAAAGAAGTTCATTGAACGAAGGCACGAGAAGTTTTTAATAAAGGATTGGTAATTATGCCAGTCATGTCCATCTCGACATAATAACTACATCCTCCCATGTCCCCACCCCTCTCTCAGTTCAATGTCTTTATTTTTACCCCAAGGTTGGATGATTTAAAGGGATGAAGAGAAATGAAAAGCAAATCAAGGCCAAAAGAAAAGGATTTCCATATCTGTGTGAGCTGAGGATCCACGTACTTGGGAGGGAGGGAAGAACCTTTTCTGGAGGGGTTTCCACTCCACTGTCTCCAAAATCTTGGTCTTTACCCCAGTTTATCAGTATTTGGCTGCAGAAGACACCTGTGGGCAATAGGAAATCAAAACTCTGGAATCACTGAGGCTGGAAAGGACCTCCAAGACCATTCAGTACTCCTGGATGCCATTAGAAGAGAGAATTGAACACAGAAGATTTTCTGGGGTTGAAAGTCAACAAATTCACTCACCCCAAGGAATTCCCTCTGTGCTTGTGTCTCAATGGACGTTGCTGTCCCTGCACTCATCCAGGTGCCCAAAGAGAGACAGGATGATGCAGAGCCCCCAGCCAGGTGTCTTCCAAAAACACAGATCAGCAGGACCATGGATCACCAGGGCTCTGCCCAACAGGGATCACTGGGGATCATCCAACACCCATCCTCCCATGGGGGATGGAGCTGGAGCAGAGCACGAAGCTCTTCCCACACTCGGGGCACTCACAGGGCTTCCCTTAGTGGAGCCTCTGTTGGTGTTGGGTCAAGGCTGAGCTCTGTGAGAAGCTCTTTCCACACTCAGGACACTCGTAGGGCCTCTCCCCAGTGTGGATGCGGCGGTGTCTTCTCAGGTGAGAGCTCCACCCAAAGCTCTTCCCACATTCCAAGCAGGTGTAGGGCCGTTCCCCTGTGTGGATCACCTGGTGCTGCAGCAGGATGGAGATGTCACTGAAGCTCTTCCCACATTTCCCACACTCGTAGGGCTTCTCCCAGTGTGGATCATCTGGTGTAGCCCTAATTGGCCCTTCTGTCTGAAGCTCTTCCCACATTCTCCACACTCGTAGGGCCGTTCCCAGTGTGGATCCTCTGGTGTCCAATCAGGTCAGAGCTCCATCTGAAACCCTTCCCACATTCCAAGCACTTGTGGGGCTTCTCCCCTCCATGAGGCTTCTCCACCAGCTCTGAGCTCTGCCTGCATCTCCAGCCGCCTTCCCGGCTCAGGGAGGGTCTTTCCTCCTCGCAGCTCCCTGGGCTGGGTTTACAGCCCCTCCTCCTGAGGGATCTCCGGGGCTTTTCCTCCTCCTCCATCCACCCATGCCTTCGGAATGAAAAATCCTGTTCTGGGAAAAACAAGACAAGAACCTCATGGACTGGGAGTTTCCTTGCCAAAGTTCCACTCAGGAAGTCATTGGGCATCTTGTGTAAGAACCTCCCAAACACCAAGATTCAGCCCAAAAATCCTCCAAACATCAAGACAGACCAGAAACTCTCAAAACACCAAGATTAAGCCAAAACACCCTCCAAAATACAAAGATTCAGCGCCCCACAAAAACCCAAAGTACCAACATAGACCCAAGAGCTCAGAAACAGCAAAACTCACCCCTGTGAAAATCGTGGAGGGTAGCAAAGCTCCTGGGGCTGGGGGGGAGGCTGCAGATAAAGGGAGGGGTGGAATCTTGAGGTATTTACTGCTTCTGCTCCTCCTTGTCCTCCTAGTGTGACACTGATCTTCCTCACACTCCTCTTCCTCCTACTATTCCTCCTCCTCCTGCACAATCCCACCTTCTCCTCCCACGTGCATCCTTTGACCATTTTGTTCTCCAGCCCTGCTTCCCCTTCCCTTCTCCTGCTGCCCCCAGGCCCAGCACCCCCTGCCGGCTCCCTCTTCCCCCCAAACCCACAGCATCCCAGCGCAGGGGCAGGGATGGAGCTGGGGCAGCTCGGGCTGGGGCAGCGCTGGGCTCTCGGCCGCTCCCGCCCGCACTCGGTCCCCACTGCAGCCGCTCCCGCCACGGCAGCGCGGGGGGGCCCGGCCTTGGCGCTGCCCCCTCCCACCTCCCCAAATTCCCCTCGCGGGGGGCGCTGGGGCCCGGGGGGGCAGGTGGGGTCCAGGTGGGGAACGCTGGGAGCTGCGGCTCTGCCTGGACCCCCATGGAAGGGAGAACAGGAAAGTGTCTTTACAAACAGATGCTGGGAATCCGCTTGGAGACAGGGCCAGGGACGTGTACATAAGGAAGTGACAGCAGAATCCATCAGGTTCAGAAAATGTTATTAACTGACCACACAGACTGCTGCTCAGCCAAGGGGGATACAGTGGGTGCATTGGGAAGTCTGCACCTCTCAAGTACTTCAGCCAAGTAGAAGAAGCCTCTGTGAAATGGATGAATGTTCAGGCTAAAAAGCACCTTTCAGTATTTGGGGAAAACAAAGCGCAAATAGGAGGGAAAAAGGTTAAATATTTGGGACATATATTGACTGAAGGCTTCTGTTGATTTGACCCAGAAAAGGACCAGGGAATCCCAGAAGTAACGTTACCCAGCAATAAAAGAGAGCTGGGACAATTCTGAGGACTAATAAGGAATTGCAGGACCTGGACTGAGGATTCTCTGTTCCAGCCAGAACTTTGTATGAGTTTTTAAACCCAGATAACTTCAATGTTGTGGTATGGATTCAAGAAACAGCAAAACTTCAGAAAACAAAATAAAACCAAAATGATTGTTGCCCCAGCCATGGCTCTTCCAGACTCACAAAAGAAATTTTAATTGTATGTGTGTTACAGTACATATTACATTATTGGCTTTTGGCAAATATTAAAATGAATGCTATATGTATAATCTTGGAAAACTGGCTGTATTAATATAGTTTCTTTTAGTTTTCCACTTAACAAATCTTATAAATAGCACTGCGATAAATATATTTTTCTTGGACTATAACACGGTGAGGTAAAAAGCTTTTATTCATGTAACTAACTCAGAGAATGGTAGAAAAGATAAGACTATCATGAAAATTTTCCACATTCTTGGCTTATGGGACACCAGATCTCCAGGGAAGGAAAAAATGTTGGTTTACAGGTTGGGGGGGAATGTGTTTGAACAGTGCATGAAAGACCTATGAATATGCAAGAGGTTGATGCATTTAAGGAAATGCTTCCTGAGTTAGGGTGTGCTCTTGGCTGCAGGCCAAGTACCCTGCTGGTATAACCTTTTGCTTTATTGTTTGTCTCTTATTGCCTTGTATTAAAATTTAAACAATTACCAGGAAAGTCAACCTTGCTTCTTAAAAATTGGATGTTAGACATGGCCATGCCAAAGGGATTCTTGAGCTAAAATGTTTAACCCAGGGTCCAGAGTGGCCTCAATATCTGCAGAATTGTGCAGCCACAACTTTAATGGGACCTGAGACCCAAAAACTGATGGCAGGAGGATCTCCTGTTGTTCAAGTCTGGCACCAAGTTAAAGCTTTGATAACCAAAAGAGCCTCTACATGGATGAGCAGTGCTCTGTGATTACAGAATGAAACTTGTTCAGTGGCACAGGAAGATTTAGAATTGAGGACAGGGGAAGGGTTTAACCCAGCCTCCTGTTTGAACAGCCTGCACAGGGGCTGGCAACAAACCCATGGCTGCATTCCAGTGACAGAGCTCCAGAGCCAGCACAGGAGAGATTGATGAGACATTCCCTGGCCTGAGGGACAAAATGTGTACATGGATGGGGAAGGAGAAGCGTGTTGCAAGACACGCTTTGATTAAGGAAAGGGAATTAGACCAAGACTTACACTCTGCCTGAGGAGTGCACAGAAGCCCCACTGGTGGCCAAGTGCCGTGGCCCATGCCAAGTGTCCCTGAGCACAGAAACAGCCCCAGCACAGCTCAGCACGGGGGGACCCCTCACCCTGGGCTCAGGGGCTCTCCAGCCCCGCACATTTGCACTTCCCGCCTGCAGCACCAGCACGGGAGGCCCCACTGAGCCTGCACTGAAGGCAACGCAGCAGCAGCCAGGGCTCCACAGCGGGGGAAGCCCCTGGGCCTGCCCACACATCCTCTGCTCAAATCCTCTGCCTGGCCACCCTCCTTTGGCATCTCCAGCCACTGGGGCCAATCCTTGCTGCCACTGCTGCAGCTTGGCTGCTTTCTGTGCCTGCACTGCCACAGCTGCTGGGGAACACAGCGGCACAATTCCACTCTGGCTCTCAGTTACACTCACACACTGGGCTGGGGGGGATTGGAAAATCACAAGAAAACAAAGCTGGTGCTAGGAAATAAACCACGTTTAAATTTTTTAAAATTTTATTTCCCTACTCAGGCTTTGTTTGCCTTTGCTTTGGGAAAAAAAGTTTTAAAGAGTTTTTTTTTTTTAAGGGATGTTTCACCACTCAACAGAGATGAGTTTAACATCTCAACAGACTGAGAATAGCCCAAAAGATACCCAAAAAGATAACAACCATCAACAAAACATCAACGGCCATCAGCAAACATCAAGTAACACACACCTCAGAGACAGCTCTGGGCAGAGCTGGAAGCACCTGGTCTGGAAAAGGCTGAGATGGAAAATCAGGAGTTAGGACCTAATTAACATTATAAGGACAGAATCATAGGAAAAGAAATCCGGGTCTAACAGTAAACCAAATACTAAGAACTACACAACTTGGAAGGAATGAACACCAAACCAGTGGATTTCAATAGATTCAGACTGTATGAAATTTAGGAAAAATCTAGTAAAACTCACATGCCATGGAATGATTTTTTTTGCACACTCAGCCTACTTGTGGATGAAATTATTTCTGCTGCACATATTGGCAAAAATCAAGCAATGCCTTGACTCTCTAACACTAAAGATATCAAGTAAAAAGCAGATTAGAAGGGGCCACGTGTGAGTCACGGTATGGCTGCTCTGGATGATTACCACTGGTTTCAGGCAGCTGGAAGAGGAGTTTTAGAAATGCAAATTAACACTGCTAGGGAAAAGTACCCATTTATCATCTGAATTACAGTAATACAATCTGTCCTTGAAAAAACAACCAGCCAGACAGAGTCAGCTCTTGACCATCCTGCTGACCAGGCTATGTCAAGCAAGAAGGTGACATTTGTGGAAAATTAAATTACTCAAACTGCTGTTTGCAAATAGACGATAACTGAAAATTGGTGAAACGTAAAACAATGGAAATAAGAAAGTTGCTCAGATTCTGATCCAAATGTAGAAAGGATGGGAATGGGACACGTTCTCGTGGTTCCCTGGCAGACCATGGCTTAAACGAATGCTGTTCCTCCTCTGATGTGCTGCAGCAACTCTCATCTTTTTCCCATGCTCGACACCTTGCTGAGTGCAGCTCATTCAGCAGGTGAGCAAGGGGATGCAGGTGGCAGCCAGGCCTGATCCAGAAACGGCTACAAAAGGACAGGGAGTGAGGGCACGGAGAATAATCCCAAACCAAAGAGGAACCAGGAAGAAAAAACAGAATGAATGAGGGAATCTGCTTGGAGATAGAGCCAGGAATTTGTACATGAGAAAGCAATGGGAAAACTCTTTAGTTTCAGAAAATGTTACTAATTGACACAGACTGCTGCACAGCCAAGATTCTGCTCAATTCCTGAATTTCGAGAACGAGAAACACTGAACAGAGCCATGAAAATCGGATGTTAAACTAAAGGAGGGGTGTATATTAAGGAGGACATGCAGCAGGCGGATCGGAAAATCTGAACCTTTCAAGTAGCTTTCCTTTTTTTCGGGAAAGGGAGAGGGAGATGCAGCAGGGAAAATGATGATCAAAAGGGGGCTGCGTTTTAGAAACCGCATGGCAAATGCCGCATGGCTTCGGCTTTTGTTCATCAATAAAGTCACTTTTACAGGACTCTTCTGTCTCCTTTGTGCACACAAACCCCGGAAAACGTGAATTTTCCCGCACAGCCCCGGGGCCTCTCTCAAACATCCCTTGCCCGCCTCGGGCTCCTGCCGGGCTCCAGGTGGGTCCCGGCTGCATCCCGGACTCACTCCCAGCTCCCACCGCCCTCACCTCCCGCTCACCCCGAGCTCCCGCCGGTTCAGGGCAGCAGCGGTTCCTTGGCCCGATACCCGGGCCGGGCCCAGCGCGGGAGCCGCTCCTCAGGCGAGGTTTGCAAGAAATGGCGGAGACCGGGGAGAGGGAGGGGAGCCCGTGCCGAGGCGAAAATGGCGCCTTTGGCCCCGGGGCCGGGCTTGTCCCCGCTCTGCCCAATCAGCATGCGAGATGGAGGAGTGACCGCGGAATCAGCCAATCGCAGCGAGGGGCGGGCTGTGCACGCGACCGCTCCCTGTCCACCAGCTCCGCCATTATTTGGAAACCTCGCCTGAGGAGCGGCCGCGGCGCTGAGCCCGGCCCGGGCTGAGGCCGAAGGAGCCGCTGCTGCCCTGAACCGCCGGGAGCTCGAGGTGAGCGGGAGCTGATGGCGCTGGGAGCTGGGGCTGGGGCCGGGATGGAACAGGAACCCACCTGCAGTCCTGTCAGGTGTCCGGGCCGGAGCAGGGGCGGCCTGAGAGAGGCCCCGAGCCCGTGGAAGCCCCTGCAGGGCCATGGAAGTGGCTCCTGGCGGGACTTGTGAGGCCGTGGGGGATCCCCGCTGGAGCAGCCTGTTCCTGAGGGGCTGTGTCCCGTGGGAAGGACCCCGGACTGGATGAGGACAAGGATTCCTATCCCTGAGGGGGAAGCTGTGACATGACCTGACTGTGACACCCATCCCCTGTGCCTCTGGGTGGGGAGGGAGGAGGGAATATGGGATAAAGTTAAGCCTGGGAAGCAGGGAGAATTAGGATGAAGATCTTTCCTTAGGATTTGGCTAACCGATGTTAATTAGGTCCGAACTCCTGGATTTCCTTCTCAGCCTTTTCCAGACTGGAGCTGGAGAGCCCCTGAGCCCAGGGTGAGGGGTCCCCCCGTGCTGAGCTGTGCTGGGGCTGTTTCTGTGCTCAGGGACACTTGGGATGGGCCACGGCACTTGGCCACCAGTGGGGCTTCTGTGCACTCCTCAGGCAGAGTGCAAGTCTTGGTCTAATTCCCTTTCCTTAATCAAAGCGTGTCTTGGAACTCTTTTCCCTTCTCCTGCTCTTGCAGACCCATCCACGAACACATTTTGTCTCTCAGGCCAGGAAATGTCTCATCAATCTCTCCTGTGCTGGCTCTGGAGCTCTGTGCCTTGAATGCAGCCATGGGTTTGTTGCCAGCCCCTGTGCAGGCTGTTCAAACAGGAGGCTGGGTTAAACCCTTCCCCTGTCCTCAATTCTAAATCCTCCTGTGCCACTGAACAAGTTTCATTCTGTAATCACAGAGCACTGCTCATCCATGTAGAGGCTCTTTTGGTTATCAAAGCTTTAACTTGGTGCCAGACTTGAACAACAGGAGATCCTCCTGCCATCAGTTTTTGGGCCTCAGGTCCCATTAAAGCTGTGGCTGCACAATTCTGCAGAGAGTGAGGCCACTCTGGCCCCTTGGTTGAACATTTTTGCTCAAGAATCCCTTTGGCATGGCCCTGTCTAACATCCACTTTTTAAAAAGCGAGGTTCATTTTCCTGGTAAATATTTAAAGTTTTAATAAAAGGCAATAAGAGACAAACAATAAAGCAAAAGGTTATAACAGCAGGATGCTTGGCCTTCAGCCAGGAGCACACCCTAACTCAGAAAGCATTTCCTTAAATGCATCAACCTCTTGCATGTTCATCGGTCTTTCATGCATTGTTCAAACACATTCCCCCCCAGTCTGTAAATCAACATTTTTTCCTTCACTGGAGGTCTGGTGTCCCTTAATTCAAGAATGTGGAAAATTTCCTGATAATCTTTTCTACCATTCTCTGAGTTAGTTACATGAACAAAAGCTTTTTACCTCACCAGGTTATAGTCCAAGAAAAATATATTTATCGTAGTGCTTTTTATAAGTTTTGTTAAGAGGAAAAGTAAAAGAAACTATATTAATACAGCCAGTTTTCCAAGATTATACATATAGCATTCATTTTAATATTTGCCAAAAGCCAATAATGTAATATGTACTGTAACACACAGACAATTAAAATTTTTTTTGTGAGTCTGGAAGAGCCATGGCTGGGGCAACAATCATTTTGATTTTATTTTGTATTCTGAAGTTTTGCTGTTTCTTGGATCTGTACCACAACATTAAAGGTTATCTGAGTTTAAAAACTCATACAAAGTTCTGGCTGGAACAGACAATCCTCAATCCAAGTCCTGCAATTCCTTATTAGTCTTCAGAATTTTCCCAGCTGCATTTTATTGCTGGGTAACGTTACTTCTGAGATTCCCTGCTCCTTCTCTGGGTCAAATCAGCAAAAGCGTTGAGTCAATATATGTCCCAAATATTTAACCTTTTTCCCTCCTATTTGCACTTTGTTTTCCCCAAGTACTGAAAGATACTTTTTAGCCTGAACATTCATCCATTTCACAGAGGCGGCTTCTGCTTGGCTGAAGTACTTGAGAGGTGCAGACTTCCCAATGCACCCACTGCATCCCCCTTAATATGCACCCCACTTTTGTACAGCTAACAATATTCATGGCTCTGTTAAGTCTTTGTTCTTCTTCTGGGAGTTCCTGAATGTAGCAGGACCTTGGCTGAGCAGCAGTCTGTGTGGTCAGTTAATAACATTTTCTGAACCTGATGGCTTCTGCTGTCACTTCCTTGTGTGCACGTCCCTGGCCCTGTCTCCAAGCGGATTCCCAGCATCTGTTTGTAAAGACACTTTCCTGTTCTCCCTTCCATGGGGGTCCAGGCAGAGCCGCAGCTCCCAGCGTTCCCCACCTGGACCCCACCTGCCCCCCCGGGCCCCAGCGCCCCCCGGGAGGGGAATTTGGGGAGGTGGGAGGGGGCAGCGCCAAGGCCGGGCCCCCCCGCGCTGCCGTGGCGGGAGCGGCTGCAGTGGGGACCGAGTGCGGGCGGGAGCGGCCGAGAGCCCAGCGCTGCCCCAGCCCGAGCTGCCCCAGCTCCATCCCTGCCCCTGCGCTGGGATGCTGTGGGTTTGGGGGGAAGAGGGAGCCGGCAGGGGGTGCTGGGCCTGGGGGCAGCAGGAGAAGGGAAGGAGAAGCAGGGCTGGAGAACAAAATGGTCAAAGGATGCACGTGGGGGGAGAAGGTGGGACTGTGGAAGAGAGCGAGGAATAGTAGGAGGAAGAGGAGTGTGAGGAAGAGCAGGGACACAGGAGGAAGAAGAGTGGAAATGGGAAGCAGCACAAGGTTCCACCCTCCCTTTATCTGCAGCCGGGGAGTTTTGATCTATGTTTGATGTTTGGAGGATTTTTGGTCTCAATCTTGGTGTTTGGGAGGTTCTTACAGGCACAAGATGTCCAGTGTCAACTTCCTGAGTTGAACTTGGGCAAGGGGAAACTCTCAGCCCATAGAGATGTCTTGTTTTTTCCCCCAAACCAGGCTTTTTCATTCCCAAGGTGTGGGTGGATGGAGGAGGAGGAAAAGCCCCAGAGATCCCTCAGGAGGAGGGGCTGCAAACCCAGCCCAGGGAGCTGCGAGGAGGAAAGACCCTCCCTGAGCCAGGAAGGCGGCCGGAGATGCAGGCAGAGCTCAGAGCTGGTGGAGAAGCCTCATGGAGGGGAGAAGCCCCACAAGTGCTTGGAATGTGGGAAGGGTTTCAGATACAGCTCTGACCTCATCCGGCACCAGAAGATCCACACTGGGGAAAAGCCCTACGAGTGTGGGAAATGTGGGAAGAGCTTCAGGACGATATCTGATCTGATGCGGCACCAGGTGATCCACACAGGAGAACAGCCCTACACCTGCTTGGAATGTGGGAAGAGCTTTGGGGACAGCTCCACCCTGAGAAGACACCAGCGCATCCACACTGGGGAGAGGCCCTATGAGTGTCCTGAGTGTGGGAAGAGCTTCTCCACGCGTTCTGACTTTACCAAGCACCAACGGAGCCGCCACACAGGTTACAAAGATTTTCCTAAGACAGGGACTCAATGACAATCTCAACATCTGGTTCTCCTGCAGTTTGTGAGGGCCCTCCTGGCTGATCCTTATTATCTAGGTGTTTTGTTTTCATCTTAAAATTTTTAATTTCCGTAGGGACAACTGTTGCTGGCTGTGAGTGCCTTTCAGTTCAGTTGGAACCTGGACAGATGTAATGTTTGTGGAATCCACTGCAGCACAGTCAGACTCTCCCTTTCTAGGGCACGGGGAGGGTTTCTCACCAGCTGGGGAAAGGCACTCCTTCAGTATTTGGCCTATCTCCTTCACTAGAACCCCCACCCACTCTGGGTGGTTCCTTTCTGAGGTGGGCTGTGGGGCAGGGTCAGGCTCTGGGGCAGCATCCCTAGTCTCTGGGGTAGGTATCAGAGGGGTTATCCAAGCCAATATCCCCTTATCTCTGAATGTGAAATAGAATAGGTTGAACAGGCATATCAGCAACACCAGCCACTGTATGATATCATTAGCATTTAGAGGAGATTGGAACCCTTCAAAAACTGGTGGGGTGGACCCAAAAAACTGGGTGAAGGGTTGGGAGAAAATTGCCCCTCCTGTCACTTCCTCACAGTAAGTACCATTACTAAAGTAATCCCAAAAACATACAGTTAGAGTGTGATAGCTCTGAATCCATGTACCTATCTTCCAGAGGAAATTAAAAATCCATTAATTCCTCACCTTATCATCCCACAAAATGAACTGGATAACAGCTACAGTAGCCTTAGTTATAGGATCCATGTTTGGATAAGGGGCTGCAAATGGGAGAGACATAGCTGTGACCATGTGCAACCTGAACCAGGGTAGGCTAGACCACATGGTGCCACCTAACACAAAAATTTAGGTCCCTCAAGAACTGTTATTCCTTTTCACCCTTTCCTCACAATGCCCTCAGGTGCCACCGTTGGGCACCAAAATCTCTCCTGGTTTGAAAAAAAGACAGATGTGTGCTAGAGAAAGCAGGGCTTTCCCTCGAAATGGAGAAAGTAAATCCTTCCCTCTGAATTAGTATAATTTTGAAATTAAGCAGCTTTCAGGCAAAGATATGGGGATAGGAATAACAGTTCTTTACTAGTATGTATAACAAGGCAAACAAAACAACCACTATGGAATTCACAACAGACAGAGCAGTAACCCAGTTCCAGTCCTTCTCGGCCTCAGGCACTTTTCCCCTGTGGTGCAGTTCCTGTCACAGTGTGCAGGGAGCTCTGGCAGATTCCCGGTGGACAGGGCAGATGCGACGATCCTGCGCAGCTGCAGGGGTGCTGGGGGTGATGGTGGCTGTGTCCCAGATGGGAAGGGGATGGAGGAGAGGCGGGACACTCGGCAAACAGCAAGCTGAAGCGGGAGGGCATCCAAGCAGGGGTGAGGGGCCAAAACAGAGAGGCAGCTCCCGGCTTTGGGATGGTGGGGGTGGGTAGCAACGACCTTTTTCCTCCAAAGCCAAAAATGAGTGAGAGCCAGCAACTGCCCCCACCCTCCTTGACCTGTTTCTAATCTCACGGTGTTCCCCCTTTCCCTCCCCTACCCTCCCCCCACCCTCCAAGAGAAACTCCCAAAAAAACAGGGAGACTCCCCCTCCAGTGCTAGTACCTAACCATCAGTGCTTTTTAGCATTTCAATGGGGAAAAAATTCCAGAGGCAGAGAGGGAAGGAAAAACCAACCTGCAACAGATGTTTATCCAATTCTTCACTGGTTTGAGGTTTATCAGCTGTTGCAGACACTGGGATGACTCTGCAATGTTTTAGTGCTTGGTAATAATCTAATTTCACATGTGTTATTAATTATGTCTCTTATCGGAATTGTTTGGGACTGTTGTGTCTGAATTATCCCCGATTGCTGGTTTTGGTTTACTACATATATCGTTTTGTTTGATGTTCCCTTCATGTCCATGGCAAGAGTCATGCCTGCTGTTTTTAAAACAAAGAATCAGCTTCTAAATATTTATATATTTACATTTTAAAAATTGCAATATTTATACAAAAAAATTAAAATATTTTTATGTAAGGCTCCTCAACTGAATGTACAATGACAAAGTCTAATTAATTCATTTACTTAAGGAGAAGGTATGCATGTATTTTTACCATCAACAAGTTCAAAGTAATCACCTGTTTATTCAGCCAAACATCAATTGCCTCCAAGAAAATGAGGCCCAGTGAGAAGAAAAAGAAGCTAATCACCATGCAGCCTTTGTGGTCAGAATGAAAAGAGAAGTAGGACTGACAAGACACAGCTGTGTCTGGAAATTTAGAGGCAAATTGCCAACAAAAGCCTTAGGGCATCATCATGGTATAATGTTCCTACTAACCTTCTTCAGTTATTCCCTGTTCCAGGATCCAAGAGCTCATTCAGTGATGTCAAAGATCAACATTTCCAGCTAATGGACTATTTGGACTTTAAAACAATGGTCATTTATTTCCATTTCCCTAGAAGACATTGGACATTATTCTTTTGTTTTCTTATGCTGTGAAACCTTGTGTTAATGACATGATAGAATTTGCTGTTTTGTTGATTGTAATTGGTCTTTTATGTATCTTATCCCATATCTAATAGATAACCAGTGATAACCTCAATGAGATAACACCCCACAAGAGTGAGCTAAGTAACTTGCTTGTTCCCATGTGAAAACAATCTTAAGCATGAAAACAATTAACACAAAAGCTATTCTCATAAAAGAACCCTTTGCACCTGCAATAAACAAGAAATCTGTCTCATGAGAATCAGTGAACAAAATATATAAACTAACCAAGAATAGAGAAATTTGATTGACAAGTAAAATACCTTTTACTAACCAATGGAGTAATTGGCAAGAAAACTATTAACCAAATAGAGTTACACACGAGGTCTGTAAAAACTGTAAAAAATAAGCTGTGTGAAAGAAAGAATTGGCTTTTCCTGCATGAAGAAAATGGAGTCATGGCTGTTTTATTACAGCAGTTGTAACTACTAAACACTGAGCCTGTGATTAATAGTTCTCACCCAACAGCTCCTCAGGCATGAATGCTGCAGCTCCAGTGAGAAACCTCATCCCAAATTAGATGTATGCTGTCTTCTGCCACCCTGTTTGCAATGTGCCCTCGCAGATGGGTGTCACAGAGCGTTTTTACCCTTTTAATAAAAAAGGAAAGGGCAGTTGTTGCAGTGCAAGCTGCTTGCAATAGGCGCTGCCTTGGAAAGCCGGCTCGGTACCATGGGCCCGCCCCGGGTGGATTTAACCCGGTCGGATTCCACCTGGGCTGCAGGCATGGGATTGGCCAAAGGAGCTGGGCAGCACCAAGACCTCAAGCAATGATATGCTCAGGCATGAGGATTTTGGACCCCCAATAAAAGGGAGCCTCCAGGAATAAACTGTCACTGTTGTGCACACAAGGTGAGCAGTGTGTCCTGTCTGTCTGCAGCTCTGCCTCCACCACGAGGCTGCCAGTCAAGCAGTTACAGAGTGGGACCCCTCCCAATGCAATTTGGGGGTCCCAGTCCCCTCTTTTCCCTCGCTCTTCCACCCCTTCCCCATTGCCCCCAATCCACCACCCCTGTCCCACTTGATTGGTTTTGGGGGTTCCAGGCACGTTTTCCCTCAATTCAGGCACCACCTGGAAGCTTTTTCCTGGGAAGAACCCCTGATTTCTGGGGGTTTTGGAGGGGACAGCTCTGTCTGGCTTTCCCCTCCCTGTTGTGGCCTCTCAGCTGCCCCTGACACCCTGGGGGTGCTGGGATTTCCCTCCTGGGGACAAGGACGTTCATTCCCTTCCAGGAGCCCAATGCCCGGCTGGGGCTCCAGGGCAGGGGGTCCTTGAGCAGCTGCCCCAGAACCTCCGCCAGGGTCTCCCAGCGCAGCCGGAGCCGCTCGGCCTGGGGTCCCCAAAGCCCTCAGCAAGCCCCAAGTGCCTCCCAGGAACCCTCAACTCCCTCAAACCCAGCATCCCCCACAGCCCCTGCAAGTTCCCCCATGGCACCGGCCGTGGCCATGTCCCCACGTGTCACTGGCCATGTCCCCACATGTCCCCACCCATGTCTCAGTTCAGTGTCTTTATTTTTACCCCAGTGTTGGATGTTTTAAAAGGCTGAAGAGAAATCAAAAGCAAATCAAGGCCAAAAGAAAAGCATTTCCGTGTCTGTGCAAGCTGAGGATCCACGTGCTTGGGTGGAAGAACCTTGTCTGGAGGGGTTTCCATCTCACTGTCTCCAAAATCTTGGTCTTTGCCCCAGTCCATCAGCACTTTGCTGCAGAAGACACCCTTGGGCAACAGGAAATCAAAATCCAGGAATATCTGAGGTTGGATGTAGTGGTTTTGGTTTATTAATTTGAACTTTTTTTGTTGCAAGATAGGATTAGGAGGAAGGCAAAACACAGGTTTAACTTTAAATGGTATAAAGAGAAATTTTATTACTAGAAACTATAAGAAAAAAAATCCTAGAATAAAACTTTACATTATTTTTTCATACTAAAAATGTACAAAAAAAGACCCAATTTACCACCTTTAAAATAACTTTTACAAATATACTTGAAAGAGGAGGTTTTTTTTTAATCTATGAAGATTTCTTCACAAGAAAGTTTTTGTTTGGTTTTCATATTAGAGGGATTAGCCACCTGGGAGAATGGAAATCTGATTACTATCTAAAAACCCTTTTTTCAAACTAACAGTTTTCCTCATAACTTTTACTAAGGACTATATTAACTTATGAGGCAAACTTCAAGGATTATATCAGATTAAGCAAAAACTTACTTTATTTTTGAGAACAGAGGTTATTTTCTTTTTTTTTTTTTTGGGGGAACAGCCATGGCTTTTTTATTTTTTAAATTTAGGGGATTACAGCAATTTTAACATTTTCTTACTTTAATATTAATGCTTTTGTTTATATTTACAGTTAGAACAATCATATTCACTTCATAATATTTTTATGTGTCATAGGGAAATAAGAGATTTTTCCCCATAGTTTAAAAAAAAAGAGAAATTTTAGTTCACAACTTTGCTTCTTTCTTTATTTAGGATTTGACATCTCTTTTTGTTTGATTTCTGTGTTTTTATATTGTTTCTGTGTGTATTATAATTTTTTTTGTTTATTTTTTTATTTGTTTTGTTTTGTTTTTTAGAGAGAATAAAGTATCTGTAAAGTTTTATTCTGGGCATTGAAAGAGTTAATACCTTACCCAGGCAGCAGAGGGTTTTGTGATTTTTTCCAGGTGGGGCTGTTGAGTTATTTACAATAAAGAGTCTTTCCAGGCCACGCTGGGGGCAGGGTGAGGACTGCAGGGTTTAGTCAGAGAAGCGCTGATGAGTTTCTGGTTTCATGGCTGTTCTCCGGCGCCCGCTGCGCTCAATTCCAGCCGCGGGCCGGGGGTTCTTCCTCCACCCTGCCCAGCAGACAAGGCTGTGGGGCCTTGCCAGAACGGGGCTCAGCTGTTTTTCCCCCAGGCCCGTGGGCAGCGGGGCGGGCCCGGCCGTTCGGAGCCGCTCCGGGCCGGGGCAGGGCAGGGTTCTGCCGAGCCGCGGCCGTGCCGGGGGGCAGGGATGTGAGCAACGGGCCTTGCCTTTCCTTTCCCTGGATATCGGGGTCCCTGGCTGGAAACGGGGCCCGGCAGCTTCCTGAGCTCTGAGTCAGAGCCCGCCTGCCCCTGCCCGGCCCGGGCAAAGTGGAGGGGCCTGGGCTGGTGTTACTGTGTGAGAGGCCGGAAGGGAAAGAGAACTGTCCCGGGGCTTTTTGTCTTTACATGTGTGTTTCACAAAGACACATAAACTTGGTTATTGCTGTAACAACGTGTCAATATTAAAAATCCGACACTGACTGGTTCTTGTCAGATACAAGGGAGATTGCCCAGGTCTCGGGAGGTAAAAATTTTCAGGAAATCTTTACAAACCACCACATTGGAAAAGACCTCCAAGACCATTCAGCATTCCTGAATGCCACCAGAAGTTAGGATTGAACACAGATTTTCTGGAGTTCAAAGTCAACAAATCCATTCTCTCCAAGGAATTCCCAATTTCAGTTTGCATCCCAATACATATTCTGCCCCTGCGTTCATCCAGGTGCCCACAAGGAGACAAAATGATGCAGAGCAACCACAGCCAGGTGACTTCCAAACATGGATCACCAGGGTTCTGCCCAAGGGGTCACTGGGGATCATCCAACACCGATCCTCCCATGGGGGATGGAGCTGCAGCAGAGCACGAAGCTCTTCCCACACTCGGGGCACTCACAGGGCTTCCCTTAGTGGAGCCTCTGTTGGTGTCGGGTCAAGTCAGAGCTCTGTGAGAAGCTTTTCCCACACTCAGGACACTCGTAGGGCCTCTCCCCAGTGTGGATGCGCTGGTGTTTGATGAGGGTGGAGTTTTCCTTGAATCCCTTCCTGCAGTTGGGGCAGCGGAAGGGCCTCTCCTCTCTGTGAATCCGCTCATGTACAAGGAGATCTGAGCTGGTCTGAAACCTCTTCCCACACTCAGGACACTCGTAGGGCCTCTCCCCGGTGTGGATGCACTGGTGTTTTCTCAGGTTGGAGCTGTGCCCAAAGCTCATCCCACATTCCAAGCAGGTGTAGGGCCGGTCCCCTGTGTGGACAACCTGGTGCCGCAACAGGTCGGAGCTGTCTCTGAAGCTCTTCCCACACTTCCCACACTCGTAGGGCTTTTCCCCAGTGTGGATTCTCTTGTGCCGGAACAGGCTGGAGCTGTAGCTGAAACCCTTCCCACATTCCAAGCACTTGTGGGGCTTCTCCCCTCCATGAGGCTTCTCCACCAGCTCTGAGCTCTGCCTGCATCTCCGGCCGCCTTCCCGGCTCAGGGAGGGTCTTTCCTCCTCGCAGCTCCCTGGGCTGGGTTTGCAGCCCCTCCTCCTGAGGGATCTCTGGGGCTTTTCCTCCTCCTCCATCCACCCACAGATTGGGAATCAAAAATTCTGGTTTGGGAGAAAAAGCAAGAGGAAATGGCCTTGGGCTGGGGGTTCCTCCGTGCCCAACTTAATCTCAGGAAGTTACTGGGCATCTTGTACCTGTAAGAATCTCCAAAACACCAAGATTCAGATAAGAAGTTCCTCAAACATCAAGACACAGATCAAAACTACTAAAATAGCAAGACTGAGTTAAAATCCCTTCCAAAATATAAAGATTTAGACCCTGCAAAAAAGCAAAGCACTAACATTTAGCCCAATAAAGCTCAGAAACACCAAGATTCACCCTTCTGAAAACTCTGGATTGCTCTCTCCAGTCGCCTGCTGCATTTGGTGGGAGCAACGCTCCTAGGGCTGGGGAAGAGCCTGCAGACACAGGAAGAGGTGAAATCTTGTGCTTTTTCCCATTTGTGCTCCTTGTCCTGTGGCCCCACTTTTCCTCAATCCTCTTACTATTCCTCCTCCTCCTGCGCAATCCCACCTTCTCCTCCCACCTGCATCGTTTGACCATTTTGTTCTCCAGCCCTGCTTCTCCTTCCCTTCTCCTGCTGCCCCCAGGCCCAGCACCCCCTGCCGGCTCCCTCTTCCCCCCAAACCCACAGCATCCCAGCGCAGGGGCAGGGATGGAGCTGGGGCAGCTCGGGCTGGGGCAGCGCTGGGCTCTCGGCCGCTCCCGCCCGCACTCGGTCCCCACTGCAGCCGCTCCCGCCACGGCAGCGCGGGGGGGCCCGGCCTTGGCAACTGCACAGACCCCATGGCAAATGGCCCATGGCCTCTGCCCCTTCTTCTGTCAATGAAATTACTTTCACAGGACTCCTCTGTCTTCTCTGTGCACAGAAACCTCTGGTGATGTGAAGTTTTCCACACACCTTGGGGCTCGGCTGGAATTCCTTCCCCCGTCCGGGGCGGGGGCAGCGAGTGGAGCTGAAGGTGCCTCACCCAGTTTGGGTGATCGGCTCCCTTGGGGGGCGGCGGCACCGGGCATGGATTGGGGACCCGAGAGTGACCAGGAGACAGACGAGGGACACATCAGGGGGCTGGGAAGAGTCGGCAGCCAGAGAGCTCTGAAAATCTCATCAGTGAGTGCAGTGGGATCTTCGGGGACTAAACATGGCAGGGCACCCATGGAGGGGAGAAAGGGAAAGCCAGGAAGGGCTCCCAGCAAAAGGGATGATGATCCCAAAATATCTCTGAAGGGTCCCTTGGGAGCATGTTGAGGGAGTTTGCACATTCTCCCAGAGGTAATCAAGGACATGGACACCCAGGGGGCAATAAGGGAAATCCAGAAGGGATTTAGACAGCAGTATTCAGGGGATAAGTGGGAAAGATGAGCTGGTGTGTTTTATTCAACCAGTGTTAGAAGATGTGGGGGATGGGTTTGAAATGCAGGAGCTTTTATTTGTTCCTAATTCTGACTGTAATTTACTGAGAAGGGATTTGATGGCTAATTTGGGAATACAAATTAATACTGTAAAGGTGATACAGAGTTGTGCCTTTGCAAATGTCTGGCAAGGCCTATGCTGAAGTGAACCCAGAAGTGTGGGCAGCTCCAGGAAAATAGGGAAAATTAGATATGGAGCCTCTCCAAAGGACTTTGAAGCAACCAGGACAAGTGGTGTCTAAAAGCAATACCCTATTCCAAGGGAGGGAAGGAAGGGCTCACAGCCTGTTATTGAGTCCCTGCTAAAGGCAGGGCTTTTGGAGCCAGGGATCTCTCCCTAGAATGCTCCTATCCTGCCAGTCAAGAAATCAGATGGAATCCATAGAATGGTGCAGGACCTAAGAATAATAAATGAGATTATTAAACCCAGGCACCCCACAGTCTCAGATCCTTACACCATCTTGAACCAGGTTCCCTCCTCACACTGACACCATTCAGTACTTGATGTCAAAGATGCTTTCTGGGGATGCCCACTCACACAGGATGCTAAACTGTATTTTGCCTTTGAGTGGGAACAAGAGGCAGAAGGGAAAATGGTAAAGACATGGACGGTCCTTCTGCAGGGATGCACAGAAGCACCAGCCTTATTGGGGCAAGCCTTGCAGAAAATATCACAAGAATTTACCCCACCCCAGGGATTGGGTTAGTGCAGGACTTGGGTGACTTGCTCCAATCAGGAGGACAAGAAGTGGTAGCAGAAGCCCCTGTGAAATGGCTGAATGTTCAGGCTAAAAAGCATATTTTAGTATTTGAAAAAAGAGTGCAAATGATGAAGAAAAAGATTAAATATTTGGGACACATTTTGCCTGAATTTTGTGGGGTATTGACCCAGAGAGACACCAGGGAATCTCAGAAGTAATCCAGGACTAAATGGAGTTGCAAGAAGTCTGAGGATTAATACGAAATTGCAAGATTTGGATTGAGGATTTTCTGCTCGAGCCAGAACATTGTGTGACTTTTTAAACCCAGATAGTCTCGATTTTGTGGTATGGACACAAGAAACAGCAAAACTTCAGAAAATGAAATAAAACCAAAATGATTGGTAACACAGCCATGGCTCTTCCAAACACAGAAATTTGCATTGTATGTGTGTTATAGGACCTATAATATTTTTGGCTTTTGGCAAATATTAAAATGAAAGCTACATGTATAATGCTGGAAAACTTTGCTGTATGAATACAGTTTCTTTTAGTTTTGCTATTAACAAAACTTAAAAATAGCAGGGTGATAAATGTATTTTTCTTGCAGTATAACATGGTAATGTAAAAAGCTTTTGTTCATATAACTAACTCAGAATGGTAGAAAAGAAAAGATAATCAGGAAATCCTTCACATTCTTGGATTATGGGACAGCAGACCACCAGAGAAGGAAAAACGATTGATTTACATGTTGGAGGGTAATGCTTTTCAATAATGCATGAAGATCTATGAATATGCAACAGGTTCATGCATTTTGTTTTCTGAGTAAGGGTGTGTACTTGGCTGAAGGCAAAGCACCCTGCTGTTATAACCTTTTGCTTTATTGTTTGTAGCTTACTGTCTATCATTAAAATTTTAAATATTTACCAGGAAAGTGAACCTCATTTTTAAAAATGTCGATGTTACATGGGGCAATGCCAAAGGGATTATTGAGCTAAAATGTTTAAACCAGGGGCGAGAGTGGCCTCATTGTCTGCAGAATTGTGCAGCCACAACTTTAATGGGACCTGAGACCCAAAAACTGATGGCAGGAGGATCTCCTGTTGTTCATGTCAGGCACCAAGTTAAAGCTTTGATAACCAAAAGAGCCTCTACATGGATGAGCAGTGCTCAGTGATTACAGAATGAAACTTGTTCAGTGGCACAGGAGGATTTAGAACTGAGGACAGGGGAAGGGTTTAACCCAGCCTCCTGTTTGAACAGCCTGCGCAGGGCAGGAGAAGGGAAAAGAGTTCCAAGACACGCTCTCATTAAGGAAAGGGAATTAGACCAAGACTTACACTCTGCCTGAGGAGTGCATAGAAGCCCCACTGGTGGCCAAGTGCCGTGGCCCATCCCAAGTGTCCCTGAGCACAGAAACAGCCCCAGCACAGCTCAGCACAGCGGGACCCCTCACCCTGGGCTCAGGGGCTCTCCGGCCCCGGTCTGCAAAAGGCTGAGAAGGAAATCCAGGAGTTCGGACCTAATTAACATCAGTTAGACAAATCCTAAGGAAAGATCTTCCCCCCACCTCTCCCTGCTTCCCAGACTTAACTTTATCCCATATTCCCTCACCCCTCCCCACCCAGAGGCACAGGGGATGGGTGTCACAGTCAGGTCATGTCACAGCCTCCCCCTCAGGGACAGGAATCCTTGTCCTGATCCAGTCCGGGGTCCCTCCCACGGGACACAGCCCCTCAGGAACAGGCTGCTCCAGCGGAGATCCCCCACGGCCTCACAAGTCCCGCCAGGAGCCACTTCCATGGCCCTGCAGGGGCTTCCACGGGCTCGGGGCCTCTCTCAGGCCGCCCCTGCTCCAACCCGGACACTTGAGATGACTCAGGTGGGTTCCTGCTCCATCCCGGCGCCACCCCCAGCTCCCAGCGCCATCAGCTCCCGCTCACCCCGAGCTCCCGGCGGTTCAGGGCAGCAGCGGCTCCTTCGGCTTCAGTCCGGACCGGGCTCAGCGCCGCAGCCGCTCCGCAGGCGAGGTTTCCAAAAAATGGCGAAGCCCGGCGAGAGGGAGGGGTCGTGTGCACAGCCCGCCCCTCGCTGCCATTGGCTGATTCTGCCGTCACTCCTCATTCTCGCGCGCTGATTGGGCAGAGCGGGGACAAGCCCGGCCCCGGGGCCAAAGGCGCCATTTTCGCCTCGGCACGGACTCCCCTCCCATTCCCCGAGCTCCGCCATTTCTCGCAAACCTCGCCTGAGGAGCGGCTCCCGCGCTGGGCCCGGCCCGGGCATCGGGCCAAGGAACCGCTGCTGCCCTGAACCGGCGGGAGCTCGGGGTGAGCGGGAGCTGAGGGCGGTGGAGCTGGGGGTGAGTCCGGGATGGGAGACCCACCTGGGGGTGAGGAGCCCGGCCGGGCAAGGGATGTTTGAGAGAGGCCCCGGGGCTGTGCGGGAAAATTCACGTTTTCAGGAGTTTTGTGTGCACAAAGGAAGACAGAGGAGTCCTGTAAAAGTGACTTTATTGATGAACAATGGGAGAGGCTGCGGGCATTTTCCATGCGGTCTCTAAAACGCAGCCCTTTTTTTTTATCCTCATTTTCCCGGCTTCATCTCCTCTCCCTTTCCCCACTGGCTGAGGTATTGGAAGGTTCAGACTTCCCGATCCACCTGCCGCATGTCCTCCTTAATATGCACCCCTCCTTTAGTATAACATCCGATATTCCCGGCTCTGTTAAGTGTTTCTCCTTCTCGAAGTTCAGGAATTGAGCAGGATCTTGGCTGAGCAGCAGTCTGTGTCAATTAGTAACATTTTCTGAAACTAAAGAGTTTTTCCCATTGCTTTCTCGTGTACAAGTTCCTGGTCCTATCTCCAAGCAGATTCACTCTTTGACTCTGTTTTTTCTTCCTGGTTCCTCTTTGTTTTTGGGATTATTCTCAGTGCCCTCACTGCCTGTCCTTTTGTAGCCGTTTCTGGATCAGGCCTGGCTGCCACCTGCATCCCCTTGCTCACCTGCTGAATGAGCTGCACTCAGCAAGGTGTCTGCATGGGAAAAAGATGAGAGTTGCTGCAGCACATCAGAGGAGGAACAGCATTCGTTTAACCCATGGTCTGCCAAGGAACGCTGAAAAGGTGTCCCATTCCCATCCTTTCTACATTTGGACTGGTACATGATCTACTTTCTTGTTTCCTTTGTCACCTGTTTCACCACTTTTTAGTTATCATCTCTTTGGAGTTTGAGTCATTTAATTTACCACAAACTCCACCTCCTTCTGTTAATAGGTAATCTGATCCCATCCCATGGTGAAATGTCTTGTTCTTCATTTCCCTGGGTTGGTCAGCAGGAAGGTCAGGAGCTGGAGGTGGTCAATTGATTATTTTGAGGACTGATTATATATTCTTTAGTACATAATAATAATAGCAGTAATAATAATAATAACAACAACTACAACAACAATAATAATATAAGTAATAATAATAATAGTAATAATGATAATAATATTTAGTTTTTAATCTAAATATGGTACTCAAAGTATTGGTGAATTTTCTTTCTCTTCATATGAATTTGTTTAGGTTCCCAGGGCTTGGTCCATGGATTTGGATTTGTTCTGGTGTCTGTTCATCTTTTTCCCATTTTTGAGCACTCCCTCCAGCCAGGGCTGCATCAATTCACCACTTTTCTCTAATTAAATCATCAGGTACTTGGATTCCCAACTGATTTCTCTGGACTAGCAATAACACCCCAGTGCTCTAATACACCCTCTGTAACCCAGGCAGTGACAGCACATGTTGGAGTGGGGAGAGGGATGATTCCCCACTACTTTTTTAGTAAAGTTTTCACAACATTCTCCATTTGCTGTTTCCGTTTGCAGCTTAACCAATTTCTGTTGCAGTCAGATATCCTCACTATGGGCTCTGCCTTTAGCTGAGCAAATTCCATCTGTGCAAGCAGGCAGAGCTTGGGGTGAGGGCCAGAGGGAATCAGCCCAATTCCTCCCCCAGGCAAGGAGACCCTGGTACATTGTCCACACTTTGCCCCAGCAGTGTTAATTTGCATTTCTGAAGCTCCTCTCCTGCTTCTCTTCCAGGGCAGCCATTGGATGACTCATATATGTCCCCCCACAATCTGCTTTTTTTTTTTCTTAATAACAATATTCTATTAACTTTTTATCTGTTAAAGTGTTGTCTTTAAAGCTCTTCTGGTTTTGCAAAATCCATCCTAAAGGTCAACATAAAAAACCCATACCAAAATTTTGCCATCAATAAGAGTCACCCATGTATATACACAAAATTTCCATTGGAAGTGGTCAAACGCTGCACGTGGGAGAAAAAGGTGGGATTGTGCGTGAGAGGGAGGAATAGTAGGAGGAAAAGGAATGTGAGGAGGAGTAGGGACACAGGAGGAGGAGGAGCAGAAACAGGAAGGAGCACAAGGTTCCAGCCCTCCCTGTATCTGCAGCCTCTCCCCAGCCCCAGGAGCATTGTCCCCATCACATGTGGCAGGTGATGGGAGAGAGGGATCTGTGATTTTCACAGGAGTGAATCTTGGTGTTTCTGAGCTTTATTGGGCTAAATTTGGGTGGGTTTTTGTTTTGCAGGGGCTGAATCTTTATATTTTTGAGGGGGTTTTGGCCAAATCTTGCTGTTTGGTGTGCTTTCCATCTGTGTTATGATGTTTGGAGCATTTTTCGGCTTAATCGTGGTGTTTTGGAGGTTCTTACAAACACAGAATTTCCAATGTGTTCCTGAGTTGCACTTGGGCAAGGAGGAACCCCCAGCCCAAGGCTCTCTCCTCTTCTTTTCCCCCAAACCAGGATTTTTCATTCCCAAGGCGTTGGCAGATGGCAGAGGAGGAAAAGCCCCAGAGATCCCTCAGGAGGAGGGGCTGCAAACCCAGCCCAGGGAGCTGCAAGGAGGAAAGACCCTCCCTGAGCCGGGAAGGCGGCCGGAGATGCAGGCAGAGCTCAGAGCTGGTGGAGAAGCCTCATGGAGGGGAGAAGCCCCACAAGTGCTTGGAATGTGGGAAGGGTTTCAGCTACAGCTACAGCCTGATCCGGCACCAGAGGATCCACGCTGGGGAATGGCCCTATGAGTGTGGGAAATGTGGGAAGAGCTTCAGGAACATCTCCCACCTCATGCGGCACCAGGTGATCCACACAGGGGAACGACCCTACACCTGCTTGGAATGTGGGAAGAGCTTTGGGCAGACCTCCAACCTGAGAGGGCACCAGCTCATCCACACTGGGGAGAGGCCCTACAAGTGTCCTGTGTGTGGGAAGAGGTTTCAGACCACCTCCAATCTCCTCCTACATGAGCGGATTCACACAGAGGAGAGGCCCTTCCGCTGCCCCGACTGCGGGAAGGGATTCAAGCAAAATGCACACCTCACCAGACACCAGCGCATCCACACTGGGGAGAGGCCCTACGAGTGTCCTGAGTGTGGGAAGAGCTTCTCCAGGAGCTCTGACTTGACCCGACACCAGTGGAGGCTCCACTAAGGGAAGCCCTGTGAGTGCCCCGAGTGTGGGAAGAGCTTCGTGCTCTGCTCCAGCTCCATCCCCCATGGGAGGATCGGTGTTGGATGATCCCCAGTGACCCCCGTTGGGCAGAGCCCTGGTGATCCGTGGTCCTGGTGATCCGTGTTGGGAAGACACCTGGCTGAGGGGGCTCTGCATCATCCTGTCTCCTTCTGGGCACCTGGATGAACGCAGGGGCAGAACGTCCTTTGGGACACAAACTGACATTGGGAATTCCTTGGGGTGAGTGGATTTGTTGACTTCTAACTCCAGAAAATCTTCTATGTTCACTCCTAACTTCTCGTGGCATTCAGGAATACTGAATGGTCTTGGAGGTCTTTTCCCATGTATGTGGTGGTTTGTAAAGATTTCCTGAAATTTTTTGCCTGCCGTGACCTGGGCACTCTCCCTTGTATCTAACAAGAACCAATCAGTGTCGTAGTTTAATACTGGCACATTGTTTCACCAATAAGCAAATTCATGCATCTTTGTGAAACACACATGTTAAGACAAAAAGCCTCGGGACAGTTCTCTTTCCCTTCCAGCCTCTCGCACAGTAACACCAGCCCAGGCCCCTCCACTTTGCCCGGGCTGGGCAGGGGCAGGCGGGCTCTGACTCAGAGCTCAGGAAGCTGCCGGGCCCCGTTTCCAGCCAGGGACCCCGATATCCAGGGAAAGGAAAGGCAAGGCCCGTTGCTCACATCCCTGCCCCCCGGCACGGCCGCGGCTCGGCAGAACCCTGCCCTGCCCCAGCCCGGAGCGGCTCCGAACGGCCGGGCCCGCCCCGCTGCCCACGGGCCTGGGGGAAAAACAGCTGAGCCCCGTTCTGGCAAGGCCCCACAGCCTTGTCTGCTGGGCAGGGTGGAGGAAGAACCCCCGGCCCGCGGCTGGAATTGAGCGCAGCGGGCGCCGGAGAACAGCCATGAAACCAGAAACTCATCAGCGCTTCTCTGACTAAACCCTGCAGTCCTCACCCAGCCCCCAGCGTGGCCTGGAAAGACTCTTTATTGTAAATAACTCAACAGCCCCACCTGGAAAAAATCACAAAACCCTCTGCTGCTTGAGTAAGGTATTATTTTAACACCCAGAGTAAAACTTTATGGATACATTATTAGCTGTCCTAAATAAATAAATAAATAAAAAATAGTAATACACAAAATACAATATAGAAACAACAAAATCAAACAAAAAGTCAAACCCTAAATAAAAGAGAATGGTCTTAAAGTAAAATTTCTCTTTTTTTTTGAATTATGGAGAATAAACTCTTGTTTCCTCTTTAAGACATAAAAATATTTTGAAGTGAATATGACTGTTCTAACTGTAAATGTAAACAAAGGCATTAATATTAAAGTAAACAAATGTTAAGATTGCTATAATCCCCTAAGTTTAAATAATAAAAAAGCCACAGTTGTTCCCCCCACCCTGTTCTCAAAATTAAAGTAAGTTTTTGTTTAAACTGTTGTAATCTATAAAGTGTGTCTCAGAAGTTAATATAGTCCTCAGTAAAACTTATGAGAAAAACTGTCAGTCTGAAAAAAAGGTTTTTAAATAGTAATCAGATTTCCATTCTCCTGGGTGGCTAATTGCTGTAACATCAAAACCACAAGAAAGCTATTTCTTGTGAAGCAATTTCCATAACTGAAAAAAAAAAGTCTAGTCTTTGAAGTAAATTAATAAAAAACAATTTTAAAAATGGTAAACTGAGTTGCTTTTGTATGTTTTCAGTATAAAAAAAAGTAGTCTAAAGTTTTATTCTAAGTATATTTTTCTTGTAGGTTTTATTAATAAAATTTCTCTTTATACTGTTTAAAATAAAGCCTGTTTTTTGTCTTCTTCCTAATCCTATCTCACAACAAAAAAAAAGTCAAATTAATAAACCAAAAGCACTACATCCAACCTCAGTGATTCCAGGATTTTGATTTCTTATTGCCCAAGCATGTCTTCTGCAGCCAAATGCTGATGAATTGAGGCAAAGACCAAGATTTGGAGACAGCAAGGTGGAAACCCTTTCAAACATAGTTTTTCCCTCCCTCCCAAGCACATGGATACTCAGCTTGCACAGACATGGAAATGCTTTTCTTTTGGCCTTGATTTGTTCTTCATTTCTTTTTATCGGTTTAAAACGTCCAACACTGGGGTAAAAATAAAGACTGAACTGAGACATGGGTGGGGACATGGTGGGACACAGACAAGGAGAGTGACATGGAGACAAATGGACGTGGAGAGGGACGTGGCTATTCATGGGGACATGGGGGGACATGGGCATGGATGGAGATGTGGGGGACAATGACAGGGATGGAAACATGGTGGGGACACAGCCATGGGTGAGGACATGGTGGGACATGGCCAGTGACATGTGGGGACATGGCCACGGCCGGTGCCATGGGGGGAACTTGCAGGGGCTGTGGGGGATGCTGGGTTTGAGGGAGTTGAGGGTTCCTGGGAGGCACTTGGGGCTTGCTGAGGGCTTTGGGGACCCCAGGCCGAGCGGCTCCGGCTGCGCTGGGAGACCCTGGCGGAGGTTCTGGGGCAGCTGCTCAAGGACCCCCTGCCCTGGAGCCCCAGCTGGGCATTGGGCTCCTGGAAGGGAATGAACGTCCTTGTCCCCAGGAGGGAAATCCCAGCACCCCGAGGGTGTTGGGGGCAGCTGAGAGGCCACAACAGGGAGGGGAAGGCAGACAGAGATGTCCGCCTACAAAACTGCACCCCAAAAATGCCAGAAATCAGGGGTTCTTCCCAGGAAAAAGCCTCCAGGTGGTGCCTGAATTGAGGGAAAAGGGGCCTGGAAATTCCACCAACTGGAAATTAATATTAATAGATGAACGTAAAAAAAACTCCCAACAGTTTATTAAAAAACAGTAAGCCCACAAAGCAAGGAAAAAAAAAAAAAAAAGGAAATAACTTTTAGCTATTAAATTGTCAGACCTTACGCCATACACACACCTGGGACAAAAGACCCAAAAGAGAAATCCCCACTCACAACAGTACAGGTGGCACCGGGCTCTCCCGGCTCAGCCCGGCTCACAGCGGCTTTGGGCTGCAGCAGCACCGCTCTGTGCTCCTCCCACTGCAGAGCCCCCCCACCTCAAACAGCACAGCTGCTCAGCTTATGTCCAGGAACGCCAAGGCTCACAACTGCAGCCTTTCCAAGCCAAGAAAAGGGAAAACAAACCTCCTACGTGAACTAAAGATGCTCTTCAGCCAATGTTGGGGCTGGCTCAGCAGGAATCTCAGAAAACCTCGGCCTAAGGCCATGGGAAAACCCTTTGTAGTCATGGGGAGCAAAAGGCTCACTCCCAAGATCCCCCTGTTCAGTTCTGCAGATTGTTACTAGAAAGTTCTCAGTTCTCTTTGTTACTATTGGTTACTTTTCGCTGCAGAAATTATAACATTGTTAATCGCTCTTTCCCATGGGATCTCTCCCTCAGACCCTGCCTTAATCCCTCCCTGCACCCAAGTGTATAAATATCCCTGCTCTACCCGGGACCCTGCTTTTTTCCAGTTTGCTCCTAGTGCAGAGCACGCCTTCCTGTTTGTTGTTTTCACCTCATTAAAGTTCCTTCCCTAAACAATCGGATCAAAGCTGTCTCTCTCCATAAAAGTGACCAGAGCTGTTTCCCAGGGAAGCCACCCATCAGACTGTCCAGGCTTGGACCGGGGGGTTTTGAGACGAGCCAAAACCCACGGTGCACAGAGAGAGCCGCGGAAAACCCGAGCAGCGAGGCTTCAAAACGCCCGCACAGAGAACAAGGAGCCTCTCCCTGCCCCAGCCCCACACACATCCTGTCCCGGGCTCCAGGGGTTTAGATACAAAAACCATTCCTTGGGCACAAAGCAGAGGATCATGGAATGTACCATCACAGTAACTCACTCCAAGAGAATCGTGTATACAATAATCACATGTATCTATCCATCTATAAAAGCAGGTACTGAACTCTGGATCCAGCAATGTGCACGTAGGACAGGAGTGGAGAGGCTGAAGGGACACCAAGGAAGATGTGGAATGTAGGGACAGAGCAAACACTCCAAGGGCTTTAACCTGATTCCCAGCTTTTCCATGTTTCAAGGGCTTTGACTGCTGGATTTGAATGAACTGAGATCTCACTGTGAAAAGCAGAGCAGTCTGGAACCAGACACTGCTGCTGGAGTCACACTCTGGGCTTGTCACATCTCAGATTTGAAAATATATTGAATAAAAAACTGTTACCCACAACCTTCCCAGCCCATCTGTGATATATATATATACCATACTGTAATTCGTGTTTCATATAAAATAAGTCTGCCACAGCTAAAGGCAGTGATTGCCTCAGAGCTAGGTAAATTAACATATCTACAGGCCGGACTGCTACTGATAAGCACCTATCTCCTGGGGAAGCCTGGAAACTCACAGGGGAGCAGCATTTCCCGAAAATCCCATCACCCCGGACTGCATTCCCCGACTCTGGTTCCCGTAAAGATGAAGTCCACCACCTAAAAGCAATACACAACGGACACAAAATCTCGTCAAAGAGCAGGAAGGACTTTGTCTTGTGTGGACACCAGAGCTGAATTTGAAAGAAACAAAGGACTGTCCCGCTCCAGGCTATGAAAAACAGTATAAAAAGAGAGCCAACCAAGATGGCAGTGTAAACACCAGGGGACCCAGTGCGACAGAGGCTGGGTAACATCGTGTGTTCACCCAACACCGAACCCAGGCTCGGTGCTGTTCTTTCCGGTTGTGGCTTTGCAGGACCGTATTTTGGTCGCGAAAATAAAATTTGCCAATTTAACCTTTTAATTCGGTTTGATTCGTTTATTACCTATAACACATCCTTCCTCAAACATTGCAAAATACAATGGAACACTTGCTAAAGAATAAAAAAATAAAGTAAAACGAACATGGAAAATGTTTCCTGATAAAAAGCCACATTGAGAAAATACAAAATAATGAAATGTGTCTAGATAAACCGGCTGTAATTTCTCAGGTATTTGGCTCAGTGTCAGCTCAGAGCCCGGCTCTGTCTCCCAGGTGCCCAAGTCCCCGGGCCAGCTCTGAGCAGCCTCTCCCGCCTTTCCAGCCCGGCTTTCCCCGGCTCTGCCCCGGGCAGGCACTCGGTGTTTCCGTGGTGCCCCTGCCCCGCTCAGCTCCCCGTGCCCTGCAAAGGCGCCCAGGCTGCTCTCGGTGCCCCTGGGTGTCCCTGAGCGAGGCAGTGACGAGCCCCGGGGCCCAGGCACAGCCCTGAGGGACACCCCTCGTCCCCGGCCTCCCGCGGGACACGGAGCCACTGCCCACAAGGCCCTGGCACGTCCGGCCGGCCAATTCCTGCTGCCCCGGCCAGCCCGGGCTGCAGCCCCAGGGCTCTGCAGGGCGGGGCTGGGGCTGTCGCTGGCACCGTGGCCAAAGCCTCCCGGGGCTCTGGGCACGGCAGGGGCTACAAGGCCACGAGTCCGGGGCTGCTCCGTGCAGCTTCCAGGCTGTCCCTCTGCTGTTGGGTGCGGGTGTGGCCCTTGGTGACACGGGTGTGTGTCAGGGCCCTCGGTGATGCGGGACATTGTGGTGCTGTCATGAATGAGAGTGTTTGAGATGGCTTAAAAATCAGTGACAAGGGGGGGGGCAAAAGTCAGATTTAATATTAAGCGACAAAGCACAACAGGTTCGTTGGCAAGATTCACTCTACTGCCTACAGGAGAGCTAAGGCACAACAAGGGAAAACAAGCAACAACAAAACCAAACAAAATCCAGGCAACCAAAACAGAAATGAACTGAGAACTCTCTAGGAGAGTGTGGGTGGGTGTGTGCTGTGTTCAGGTGCATGGGACAAAAGACAGTGTGGGGAAGGATTAAAAGGAACATGGTCTAAAAACAACACTGAAGAGCACTTCAGCTTTTAACCTTAATTTGAAACTCAACTTATACCTTAGGCCTAGCAATTCAACAGAGGAACAACACTGAACTCACATCTAACTTAACTTATAACTTAAGCTTCACAATTCCAGAGAGCAATAACACTTAACAGCATTTTACCTAATTGTTAGCTATAACTTCCAAGTTGTACTTAGCAAATTAATAGAAAAACAACACAGATTATGACTTAGATTTAACAACTCAGCAAAAGAATAACACTTAGCAGCATTTAAGTAAGTTCATAACTATAAATGAACCTTGCTTACAGGCCTAACTGAGATATCCAAGGTACTCCCATATCTAGGAAAGCTGTATTTCCCCCAGATTTGCTATAGCATATGTGCAGGGGCATGCACACAGACCAGAACAGTCTGTGCAAGCAAGATACCCATCAAAACTTCCCCTCAGGCCTCAGTGAAACCCTCCCTTCAGATGTTTTTGCATCTCCTGCTGGCCGAAGGATCGGGCCTTGAGGAGTGAGGGGATGGTCCCAGGACACGTCGTGTTCCAGCGACCCTCCAGGCACAGCAAAGCCGAGGGTTTGCTGGCTCTGAGAGCCCCTCAGAGGGACACTGCTGGTTACAGCCCACGGTGGCACAGGAGAGCTCAAAGGTCACCTTTGCGATTTCTGTTGATGGGGTCACAAGAGAGAGGGGTCCAGTCATAATGATGTTTCATCCTGGCCACTTTGGGTCGGCACGTTCTCTAGAAGGGGGAATGCATCACCACACTGGGATCTCAGGGGTGCCCATGGCCTGGGTGATGCTGGCCCCATGCCAGGCACCCACCAAAGCCACTCTGATTCTGCCCCTCCAGCTGCAACAGGGCAGAGAAAATTTAACAAAGAGATCCTGGGTCAGGTTAAGATGGGGAGAGATCCTCACCAAACTGCAAAGCAGGAGCAACAGACCCAGCCTGGGCACAGGCAGGGAATTTATTACCAACTCAACTAAAGAAGGACAAGGAGAAGGGAGAGAAATCTCTCCAACAACTTCCCCTCACCCAACAGGGATCACCAGGACCACGGATCACCAGGGCACTGCCCAATGGGGGTCACTGGGGATCATCCAACACCAATCCTCCCATGGGGGATGGAGCTGGAGCAGAGCACAAAGCTCTTCCCACACTCAGGGCACTCACAGGGCTTCCCTTAGTGGAGCCTCCGTTGGTGTTGGGTCAAGTTAGAGCTCCTGGAGAAGCTCTTCCCACACCCAGGACACTCATAGGGCCTCTCCCCAGTGTGGATGCGCCGGTGGGCAGTGAGGTCAGAGTTGCGCTTGAATCCCTTCCCGCAGTCGGGGCAGCGGAAGGGCCTCTCCTCTCTGTGAATCCGCTCATGTAGGAGGCAATGGGAGCTGGTCCGAAACCTCTTCCCACACTCAGGACACTTGTAGGGCTTCTCCCCAGTGTGGATGCTCTGGTGTCTTCTCAGGGTGGAGCTGTCCCCAAAGCTCTTCCCACATTCCAAGCAGGTGTAGGGCCGTTCCCCTGTGTGGATCACCTGGTGCCGCAACAGGTCAGAGGTGCCTCTGAATCCCTTCGCACATTTCCCACACTCGTAGGGCTTCTCACCAGTGTGGATCATCTGGTGTTTGATGAGCTTGGAGCTGCAGCTGAAACCCTTCCCACATTCCAAGCACTTGTGGGGCTTCTCCCCTCCATGAGGCTTCTCCACCAGCTCTGAGCTCTGCCTGCATCTCCGGCCGCCTTCCCGGCTCAGGGAGGGTCTTTCCTCCTCGCAGCTCCCTGGGCTGGGTTTGCAGCCCCTCCTCCTGAGGGATCTCTGGGGCTTTTTTGCCTTCTCCATCCGCATACGCCTTAGGAATGACAAACCTGGGTTTGGGGAAAAAACAAGAAGAAAATGCCTTGGGCTGGGGATTCCTCCTTTCCCAAGCGCAACTGAGGACAACATTGGGCATCTTGTGTCTCTAAGAACCTCCCGAACACCAAGATGCAGCCCAAAAATCGTCCAAACATCATGACACAGATAAAAAAATTGCCAAAAAGCAAGATTCAGCCAAAACCTCCTGAAAAATATAAATATTCAGGCCTCGTAAAAAACCAAAGCACCAACATTTAGCCCAATAAAGCTCAGAAACAGCAAGAATCACCCCTGAGAAAATTGTGGATCCCTCTGCCTGGTCACCTGCTTCATGTGGGGGAGGGCATGGCAAAGCTCCTGGGGCTGGTGGGGAGGCTGCAGATAAAGGGAGGGGTGGAACCTTGTAGAGTTTACTGTTTCTGCTCCTCCTTGTCCTCCTCCTGTGTCCCTACTCCTCTTCACACTCCTCTTCCTCCTACTATTCCTCCTTCTCCTGCACAATCCCACCTGCCCCCCACGTGCATCGTTTGACCATTTTGTTCTCCAGCCCTGCTTCTCCTTCCCTTCTCCTGCTGCCCCCAGGCCCAGCACCCCCTGCCGGCTCCCTCTTCCCCCCAAACCCACAGCATCCCAGCGCAGGGGCAGGGATGGAGCTGGGGCAGCTCGGGCTGGGGCAGCGCTGGGCTC
>JAREIS010000972.1:0-21090 GCA_030060385.1 Muscicapa striata striata
CAGTTCAGGACATGGCCCTCATGCAAAGTGGCTTTCTCTAAATAATCACTTCACCATTTTAATACCATGAGATTTTGATCCATAAGCAGAGTTCTCATGTTGCTTTCCTGGAAGAATCGTCTAGGATTTCAGGCACCCGCCAAGGCCTGGAAACATGCCATTCTCTAACACCCCGTTACTGGGCTTGCGTCCATGTAATCTGTCGAATCTCATTGATCAGTTCACTTGGCGGCTGAAAGTGGCATTCTCTGTAAACCACCTCATTTCTAATACATTGGGAAGATTGTTCTCAAAGGCAGTTTAGGTGTTTGTTGAGATCGTGATTGGGTTCAGCGATCTCAGCATTGCCTGCTGAACATGCATTTCCTCTGAAAACCATCCTCCCAGTTCTTAATCAGTTTGGTGTGTTGCTCTCAACAGAGCTTCTGCTGCATCTTTGTCTGGAAACATTGTTTGGAATTTGGGAGCAGTCTCAGGACTGCCCTCATGCAAAGTAGGCCTTTCTCTGTGAAATAGATCTTCCCCTTTATCCCATTTAGAGGCTTGGCCTCCATGCACAGGTTCTCAGTGTTGATTTTGTCTGGAGAATCCAGTCATTGAATCTGAGGTTTCAGCTGCCTCCGCCAGGCCTGGATATGAACATTGGCATTTCCTCTGTAAAAACCACACCTCCCAGTTTCTATACCATTGGGAGAGAGACAGTCTCTCCAAAAGTAGCCAGGGTTCTCAGTGGTGGAATCTTTAGTCTGGGAGAAATCCTGATCATTGGATTCAGCTGTCAGCCCAGTCTCAGCCAAGGCCTGAAACAACACTGGACATTTCTCTGAAATAAACCACACCCTCCAGTTTCTTAATCAAGTTTGGAGGAAGATTTGTCTCTCAAAAGTAGCCAGGATTATATCTTGGTGGCATGTTAGTTTGGGAGAAATTCTGATTGCTGAATCTAGGGACAGGCGGCAGTCTCAGGCCCATTGCCTGGCTACGAACATGGGCAATTTTTCTCAGTGGTGGAATCTTTAGTCTGGGAGAAATCCTGATCCATTAGAATTCCAGCTGTCAAAGCCCAGTCTCAGGCCAAGGGCCTGGAAACAAGCACTGGACATTTCTCTGAAATAAACCACACCCTCCCAGTTTCTTAATACAAGTTTGGAAGATATTGTCTCTCAAAAGTAGCCAGGATTATATACGGTGGCATGTTTAGTTTGGGAGAAATTCGGGCCCTGGATATAGAACATTGCATTTTCCCTCTGTAAACACACCTCCAGTTTCTTAATACATTTGGGAAGATCTAGTCTCTCAAAGTAGCCAGGTTCTCAGTGGTGGATCTTTAGTCTGGGAGAAATCCTGATCCATTGAATTAGCTTCAGCGCCAGTCTCAGGCCAGGCCTGGCAGACATGGACATTTTCTCTGAAAAAACCACACCTCAGTTTCTTAATACAAGTTTGGAGGAAGTGTTGCCTCTCCAAAGTAGCCAGGCTTCTAACTGCTGGCATCTTTAGTCTGGAGAAAACATTGGTTTGGAATTTTAGCAGGCCGAAGCCAAGTCTCAGGACCATGCCCCTGCATGCAAAGAAGGCCTATTCCTCTGTGAAATAAAGATCACTTCACCACTTTTGTAATATCCATTTAGAGAGGCTTTTGGCCTCCATGAACAGCCAGGTTCTCAGTGTTAGTATTTTTCGTCTGGGAGAAATCCTGATCCATTGAATTTGAGGTTTCAGATGGCCTGTCTCGGCCAAGGGCCTGGATATGAACATTGGCCATTTTCCCTCTGTAAAAACCACACCCTCCAGTTTCTTAATACCATTTAGGAGGAAGATCAGTCTCTCCAGAAGTAGCCAAGGTTCTAGGTGGTGCATTTTAGTCTGGGAGAAATCCTGATCTTGGATTTAGCTGTCAGAGCCCAGTCTCAGCCCATTGCCTCAGCAGACACTGGACATTTTCCTCTGAAAAAACCACACCCTCCCAGTTTCTTAATACCAGTTTGGAGGAAGATTGCTCTCCAAGTAGCCAGATTTAATGGTGGCATTTTAGTCTGGAGAAATCCATTGTTTGGAATTTGAGGTTTCAGAGCCTGCTCAGGCCAGGCCCTGGTATGAACAGGCATTTCCTCGTAAAACACACCCCAGTTTCTTAATACCATTTAGGAGGATAGCTCTCAAATAGCCAGGTTCTCAGTGGTGATCTTTAGTCTGGGAGAAATCCATCCTTGAATTTCCTCTGAAAAAACCATACCCTCCCAGTTTCTTAATACCAGTTTGGAGGTAGTGTTGGTCTCTCCAACAGTAGCCAGGCTTCTAACTGCTGGCATCTTTAGTCTGGGAGAAAACATTAGGTTTGGAATTTTAGCAGGCCGAAGCCCAGTCTCAGGACCATGCCCCTGCATGCAAAGAAGGGCCTATTTCTCTGTGAAATAAAGATCACTTCACCACTTTTGTGATATCCATTTAGAGCAGGCTTTTGGCTCTCCATGAACAGCCATGGTTCTCAGTGTTAGTATTTTTCGTCTGGGAGAAATCCTGATCCATTCGAATTTGAGGTTTCAGACGGCCTGTCCCCAGCCAAGGGCCCTGGATATGAACATTGGCCATTTTCCCTCTGTAAAAAACCACACCCACCCAGTTTCTTAATATCATTTAGGAGGAAGATCTAGTCACGTCAAAAGCAGCCAAGGTTCTAAGAGGTTGCATCTTTAGTCTGGGAGAAATCCTGATCCCTTCTGAATTATAGTTGTCAGACGCCCAGTCTCAGCCCAATTGCCCTGGCTACGAACATGGGCAATTTTCCCTCTGAACAAAACCACACCATCCCAGTTTCTTAATACCAGTTTGGAGGTAGTGTTGACCTCTCCAACAGTAGCCAGGCTTCTAACTGCTGGCATCTTTAACCTGGAAGAAAACATTGGGTTTGGAATTTTAGCAGGCCGAAGCCCAGTCTCAGGACCATGCCCCTGCATGCGAAGAAGTGCCCATTCCTCTGTGAAATAAAGATCACTTCACCACTTTTGTGATATCCATTTAGAGGAGTCTTCTGGCACACCATGAACAGCCAGGGTTCTCAGTGGTGGCATTTTTAGTCTGGGAGAAATCCTGATTGTTTCGAAATTTGCGGTTTCGGACGCCCAGTCTCATGCCAAGCGCCCTGGATATGAACATTGGCCATTTTCCCTCTGTAAAAAACCACAACCTCCCAGTTTCTTAATACCATTTAGGAGGAAGATACACTCTCTCAGAAAGTAGCCAGGGTTCTCAGTGGTGGCATCTTTAGTCTGGGAGAAATCCTGATCCATTCGGAATTTTAGCTGTCAGAGGCCCAGTCTCAGGCCCATTGCCCTGGACACGAACACTGGACTTTTTCCTCTGAAAAAAACCACACCCTTCCAGTTTCTTAATAGAAGTTTGGAGGAAGACATTGTCTCTCCAGAGGTACCCACGATTCTAAGTGGTGGCATTTTTAGTCAGGGAGAAATCCTGATTGCTTCGGAATTTGAGGTTTCAGACGCCCGGTCTCAGGCCAAGGGCCCTGGATATGAACATTGGCAATTTTCCCTCTGTAAAAAACCACACCCTCCCAGTTTCTTAATACAAGTTTGGAGGAAGATATTGTCTCTCCAGAGGTACCCACGATTCTAAGTGGTGGCATTTTTAGTCTGGGAGAAATCCTGATTGCTTCGGAATTTGAGGTTTCAGACGCCCGGTCTCAGAGCAAGGGCCCTGGATATGAACATTGGCAATTTTCCCTCTGTAAAAAACCACACCCTCCCACTTTCTTAATACACTTTAGGTAGAAGATACAGTCTCTCCAAAAGTAGCCAGGGTTCTCAGTGGTGGCATCTTTGGTCTGGGAGAAATCCTGATCCATTCGGAATTTTAGCTGTCAAACGCCCAGTCTCAGGCCCATTGCCCTCAACACGAATACTGGACATTTTCCTCTGAAAAAAACCACACCCTCCCAGTTTCTTAATACCATTTAGGAGGAAGACACAGTCTCTCCAAAAGTAGCCAGGGTTCTCAGTGGTGGCACCTTTAGTCTGGGAGAAATCCTAATCCGTTCGGATTTTTAGCTGTCAGACGCCCAGTCTCAGGCCCAATGCCCTGGTACGAACATGGGCAATTTTCCCTCTGAAAAAAACCATACCCTCCCAGTTTCTTAATACAAGTTTGGAGGAAGATATTGTCTCACCAAAAGTAGCCAGAATTACATACGGTGGCATGTCTAGTTTGGGAGAACTTCTGATTGCTTCGGAATTTGAGGTTTCAGATGCCCAGTCTGAGGCCCATTGCCCTGGCTACGAACATGGGCAATTTTCCCTCTGTAAAAAACCACACCCCCAGTTTCTTAATATCATTTAGAAGGAAGATCTAGTCTCTTCAAAAGCAGCCAAGGTTCTAAGAGGTTGCATCTTTAGTCTGGGAGAAATCCTGATCCCTTCCGAATTATAGGTGTCAGACGCCCAGTCTCAGCCCAATTGCCCTGGCTACGAACGTGGGCAATTTTCCCTCTGAAAAAAAACCATACCCTCCCAGTTTCTTAATACCAGTTTGGAGGTAGAGTTGGTCTCTCCAAAAGTAGCCAGGCTTCTAACTGCTGGCATCTTTAGTCTGGGAGAAAACATTAGGTTTGGAATTTTAGAAGGCCGAAGCCCAGTCTCAGGACCATGCCCCTGCATGCAAAGAAGGGCCTATTTCTCTGTGAAATAAAGATCACTTCACCACTTTTATGATATCCATTTAGAGGAGGCTTTTGGCTCTCTATGAACAGCCAGAGTTCTCAGTGTTAGTATTTTTCGTCTGGGAGAAATCCCGATCCATTCGGAATTTGAGGTTTCAGACAGTCCTGTCTCTGGCCAAGGGCCCTGGATATGAACATTGGCCATTTTCCCGCTGTTAAAATCCACAACCTCCCAGTTTGTTAATACCATTTAGGAGGAAGAAACAGTCTCTCAGAAAGTAGCCAGGGTTCTCAGTGGTGGCATCTTTAGTCTTGGAGAAATCCTGATTGCTTCGGAATTTGAGGTTTCAGACGCCCGGTCTCAGGCCAAGGGCCTGATATGAACATTGGCAATTTTCCCGCTGTAAAATACCATACCCTCCCACTTTCTTAATACACTTGAAAAGGAAGATACAGTCTCTCCAAAAGTAGCCAGTGTTATAACTGGTGGCATCTTTAGTCTAGAAGAAATCCTGATCCCTTCGGAGTTTGAGGTTTCAGACGCTCAGTTTCAGGCCCATTGCACTCAACACGAACACTGGACATTTTCCTCTGAACAAAACCACACCATCCCAGTTTCTTAATACCAGTTTGGAGGTACTGTTGACCTCTCCAACAGTAGCCAGGCTTCTAACTGCTGGCATCTTTAGTCTGGGAGAAAACATTGGGTTTGGAATTTTAGCAGGCCAAAGCCCAGTCTCAGGACCATGCCCCTGCATGCAAAGAAGGGCATATTTCTCTGTGAAATAAAGATCACTTCACCACTTCTGTAATATCCATTTAGAGGAGGCTTTTGGCTCTCCATGAACATCCAGAGTTCTCAGTGTTAGTATTTTTAGTCTGGAAGAAATCCTGATCCATTCGGAATTTGAGGTTTCAGATGGCCTGTCTCCGGCCAAGGGTCCTGGATATGAACATAGGCCATTTTCCCTCTGTAAAAAACGACACCCTCCCAGTTTCTTAATGCCACTTAGGAGGAAGATACAGTCTCTCAGAAAGTAGCCAGGGTTCTCAGTGGTGGCATCTTTAGTCTTGGAGAAATCCTGATTGCTTCGGAATTTGAGGTTTCAGACGCCCGGTCTCAGGCCAAGGGCCTGATATGAACATTGGCAATTTTCCCGCTGTAAAATACCATACCCTCCCACTTTCTTAATACACTTGAAAAGGAAGATACAGTCTCTCCAAAAGTAGCCAGTGTTATAACTGGTGGCATCTTTAGTCTAGAAGAAATCCTGATCCCTTCGGAGTTTGAGGTTTCAGACGCTCAGTTTCAGGCCCATTGCACTCAACACGAACACTGGACATTTTCCTCTGAACAAAACCACACCATCCCAGTTTCTTAATACCAGTTTGGAGGTACTGTTGACCTCTCCAACAGTAGCCAGGCTTCTAACTGCTGGCATCTTTAGTCTGGGAGAAAACATTAGGTTTGGAATTTTAGCAGGCCGAAGCCCAGTCTCAGGACCATGCCCCTGCATGCAAAGAAGTGCTTATTTCTCTGTGAAATAAAGATCACTTCACCACTTTCGTAATACCCATTTAGAGGAGGCTTTTGGCACGCCATGAAAAGCCAGGGTTCTCAGTGGTGACATCTTTAGTCTGGGAGAAATCCTGATTGCTTCGGAATTTGAGCTGTCAAACGCCCAGTCTCAGGCCCATTGCCCTGGACACGAACACTGGACATTTTCCTCTGAAAAAAACCACACCCTCCCAGTTTCTTAATACAAGTTTGGAGGAAGTCATTGTCTCACCAGAGGTACCCACGATTCTAAGTGGTGGCATTTTTAGTCTGGGAGAAATCCTGATTGCTTCGGAATTTGAGGTTTCGGTCGCCCAGTCTCATGCCAAGCGCCCTGGATATGAACATTGGCCATTTTCCCTCTGTAAAAAACCACAACCTCCAAGTTTCTTAATACACTTTAGGTAGAAGATACAGTCTCTTCAAAAGCAGCCAGGGTTATAACAGGTGGCATCTTTAGTCTGGGAGAAATCCTGATCCATTCGGAATTTGAGCCGTCAAACGCCCTGTCTCAGGCCAAGGGCCCTGGAAACGAACACTGGACATTTTCCTCTGAAATAAACCACACCCTCCCAGTTTCTTAAAACCAGTTTGGAGGTAGTGTTGATCTCTCCAACAGCAGCCAGGCTTCTAACTGCTGGCATCTTTAGTCTGGGAGAAAACATTAGGTTTGGAATTTTAGCAGGCCGAAGCCCAGTCTCAGGACCATGCCCCTGCATGCAAAGAAGGGCCTATTCCTCTGTGAAATAAAGATCACTTCACCACTTTTGTAATATCCAGTTAGAGGAGGCTTTTGGCTCTCCATGAACAGCCAGAGTTCTCAGTGTTAGCATTTTTCGTCTGGGAGAAATCCTGATCCATTTGGAATTTGAGGTTTCAGACGGCCTGTCTCCGGCCAAGGGCCCTGGATATGAACATTGGCCATTTTCCCTCTGTAAAAAACCACACCCTCCCAGTTTCTTAATACCATTTAGGAGGAAGATACAGTCTCTCCAAAAGTAGCCAGGGTTCTCAGTGGTGACATCTTTAGTCTGGGAGAAATCCTGATCCATTCGCAATTTGAGCTGTCAAACGCCCAGTCTCAGGCCAAGGGCCCTGGAAACGAACACTGGACATTTTACTCTGAAATAAACCACACCCTCCCAGTTTCTTAATACAAGTTTGGAGGAAGATATTGTCTCTCCAAAAGTAGCCAGGATTATATACGGTGGCATGTTTAGTTTGGGAGAAATTCTGATTGCTTCGGAATTTGAGGTTTCAGACGCCCAGTCTCAGGCCCATTGCCCTGGCTACGAACATGGGCAATTTTCCCTCTGAAAAAAACCATACCCTCCCAGTTTCTTAATACCAGTTTGGAGGCAGTGTTGGTCTCTCCAAAAGTAGCCAGGCTTCTAACTGCTGGCATCTTTAGTCTGGGAGAAAACATTAGGTTTGGAATTTTAGCAGGCCGAAGCCCAGTCTCAGGACCATGCCCCTGCATGCAAAGAAGGGCCTATTCCTCTGTGAAATAAAGATCACTTCACCACTTTTGTAATATCCATTTAGAGGAGGCTTTTGGCACTCCATGAACAGCCAGGGTTCTCAGTGGTGGCATTTTTAGTCTCGGAGAAATCCTGATTGCTTCGGAATTTGAGGTTTCGGCCGCCCAGTCTCATGCCAAGAGCCCTGGATATGAACATTGGCCATTTTCCCTCTGTAAAAAGCCACAACGTCCCAGTTTCTTAATACACTTTAGGTAGAAGATACAGTCTCTCCGAAAGTAGCCAGGGTTCTCAGTGGTGGCATCTTTAGTCTGGGAGAAATCCTGATCCGTTCGGAAATTTAGCTGTCAGACGCCCAGTCTCAGGCCCATTGCCCTGGACAAGAACACTGGACATTTTACTCTGAAAAAAACCACACCCTCCCAGTTTCTTAATACAAGTTTGGAGGAAGACATTGTCTCTCCAGAAGTAGCCACGATTCTAAGTGGTGGCATTTTTAGTCTGGGAGAAATCCTGATTGCTTCGGAATTTGAGGTTTCAGGCGCCCGGTCTCAGGCCAAGGGCCCTGGATATGAACATTGGCAATTTTCCCTCTCTAAAAACACACACACTCCCAGTTCCTTAATACACATTACGTAGAAGATACAGTCTCTCCAAAAGTAGCCAGGGTTATAACTGGTGGCATTTTTAGTCTGGGAGAAATCCTGATCCCTTCGGAATTTGAGGTTTCAGACGCCCAGTTTCAGGCCCATTGCCCTCAACACGAACACTGGACATTTTCCTCTGAGCAAACCCACACCATCCCAGTTTCTTAATACCAGTTTGTAGGTAGTGTTGACCTCTCCAACACTAGCCAGGCTTCTAACTGCTGGCATCTTTAGTCTGGGAGAAAACATTGGGTTTGGAATTTTAGCAGGCCGAAGCCCAGTCTCAGGACCATGCCCCTGCATGCAAAGAAGGGCCTATTCCTCTGTGAAATAAAGATCACTGCACCACTTTTGTGATATCCATTTATAGGAGGCTTTTGGCTCTCCATGAACAGTCAGAGTTCTCAGTGTTAGCATTTTTAGTCTGGGAGAAATCCTGATTGCTTCGGAATTTGAGGTTTCAGACGGTCTGTCTCCGGCCAAGGGCCCTGGATATGAACATTGGCCGTTTTCCCTCTGTAAAAAACCACACCATCCCAGTTTCTTAATACCATTTAGGAGGAAGATACAGTCTCTCCGAATGTAGCCAGGGTTCTCAGTGGTAGCATCTTTCGTCTGGGAGAAATCCTGATCCGTTCGTAATTTTAGCTGTCAGACGCGCAGTTTCTGGCCCATTGCCCTCAACACGAACACTGGACATTTTCCTCTGAAAAAAAACACACCCTCCCAGTTTCTTAATACTAGTTTAGAGGAAGTCATTGTCTCTCCAGAGGTACGCACGATTCTAAGTGGTGACATTTTTAGTCTGGGAGAAATCCTGATTGCTTCGGAATTTGAGGTTTCAGACGCCCGGTCTCAGGCCAAAGGCCCTGGATATGAACATTGGCAATTTTCCCTCTGTAAAAAACCACACCCTCCCAGTTTCTTAATACAGTTTAGGTAGAAGATACAGTCTATCCAAAAGTAGCCAGGGTTATAACTGGTGGCATCTTAAGTCTGGGAGAAACCCTGATCCCTTCGGAATTTGAGGTTTCAGACACCCAGTCTCAGGCCCATTGCCCTCAACACGAACACTGGATATTTTCCTCTGAACAAAACCACACCATCCCAGTTTCTTAATACCAGTTTGGAGGTAGTGTTGATCTCTCCAACAGTAGCTAGGCTTCTAACTGCTGGCATCTTTAGTCTGGGAGAAAACATTAGGTTTGGGATTTTAGCAGGCCGAAGCCCAGTCTCAGGACCATGCCCCTGCATGCAAAGAAGGGCCTATTCCGCTGTGAAATAAAGATCACTTCACCACTTTTGTAATATCCATTTAGAGGAGGCTTTTGGCACTCCATGAACAGCCAGGGTTCTCAGTGGTGGCATTTTTAGTCTGGGAGAAATCCTGATTGTTTCGAAATTTGCGGTTTCAGATGCCCAGGCTCAGGCCAAGGGCCCTGGATATGAACATTTGCAATTTTCCCTCTGTAAAAAACCACACCCTCCCAGTTTCTTAATACCATTTAGGAGGAAGATACAGTCTCTTCAAAAGCAGCCAGGGTTATAACAGGTGGCATCTTTAGTCTGGGAGAAATCCTGATCCATTCGGAATTTGAGCCGTCAAACGCCCTGTCTCAGGCCAAGGGCCCTGGAAACGAACACTGGACATTTTCCTCTGAAATAAACCACACCCTCCCAGTTTCTTAAAACCAGTTTGGAGGTAGTGTTGATCTCTCCAACAGTAGCCAGGCTTCTAACTGCTGGCATCTTTAGTCTGGGAGAAAACATTAGGTTTGGAATTTTAGCAGGCTGAAGCCCAGTCTCAGGACCATACCCCTGCATGCAAAGAAGGGCCTATTCCTCTGTGAAATAAAGATCACTTCACCACTTTTGTAATATCCAGTTAGAGGAGGCTTTTGGCTCTCCATGAACAGCCAGAGTTCTCAGTGTTAGCATTTTTCGTCTGGGAGAAATCCGGATCCATTTGGAATTTGAGGTTTCAGACGGCCTGTCTCCGGCCAAGGGCCCTGGATATGAACATTGGCCATTTTCCCTCTGTAAAAAGCCACAACCTCCCAGATTCTTAATACACTTTAGGTAGAAGATACAGTCTCTCCGAAAGTAGCCAGGGTTCTCAGTGGTGGCATCTTTAGTCTGGGAGAAATCCTGATCCGTTCGGAAATTTAGCTGTCAGACGCCCAGTCTCAGGCCCATTGCCCTGGACACGAACACTGGACATTTTACTCTGAAAAAAACCACACCCTCCCAGTTTCTTAATACAAGTTTGGAGGAAGACATTGTCTCTCCAGAAGTAGCCACGATTATAAGTGGTGGCATTTTTAGTCTGGGAGAAATCCTGATCCCTTCGGAATTTGAGGTTTCAGGCGCCCGGTCTCAGGCCAAGGGCCCTGGATATGAACATTGGCAATTTTCCCTCTCTAAAAACACACACACTCCCAGTTCCTTAATACACATTACGTAGAAGATACAGTCTCTCCAAAAGTAGATAGGGTTATAACTGGTGGCATTTTTAGTCTGGGAGAAATCCTGATCCCTTCGGAATTTGAGGTTTCAGACGCCCAGTTTCAGGCCCATTGCCCTCAACACGAACACTGGACATTTTCCTCTGAGCAAACCCACACCGTCCCAGTTTCTTAATACCAGTTTGTAGGTAGTGTTGACCTCTCCAACACTAGCAAGGCATCTAACTGCTGGCATCTTTAGTCTGGGAGAAAACATTGGGTTTGGAATTTTAGCAGGCCGAAGCCCAGTCTCAGGACCATGCCCCTGCATGCAAAGAAGGGCCTATTCCTCTGTGAAATAAAGATCACTGCACCACTTTTGTGATATCCATTTATAGGAGGCTTTTGGCTCTCCATGAACAGTCGGAGTTCTCAGTGTTAGCATTTTTAGTCTGGGAGAAATCCTGATTGCTTCGGAATTTGAGGTTTCAGACGGTCTGTCTCCGGCCAAGGGCCCTGGATATGAACATTGGCCGTTTTCCCTCTGTAAAAAACCACACCATCCCAGTTTCTTAATAACATTTAGGAGGAAGATACAGTCTCTCCGAATGTAGCCAGGGTTCTCAGTGGTAGCATCTTTCGTCTGGGAGAAATCCTGATCCGTTCGTAATTTTAGCTGTCAGACGCGCAGTTTCTGGCCCATTGCCCTCAACACGAACACTGGACTTTTTACTCTGAAAAAAAACAAACCCTCCCAGTTTCTTAATACTAGTTTAGAGGAAGTCATTGTCTCTCCAGAGGTACGCACGATTCTAAGTGGTGGCATTTTTAGTCTGGGAGAAATCCTGATTGCTTCGGAATTTGAGGTTTCGGACGCCCAGTCTCATGCCAAGCGCCCTGGATATGAACATTGGCCATTTTCCCTCTGTAAAAAACCACACCCTCCCAGTTTCTTAATACCATTTAGGAGGAAGATACAGTCTCTTCAAAAGCAGCCAGGGTTATAACAGGTGGCATCTTTAGTCTGGGAGAAATCCTGATCCATTCGGAATTTGAGCTGTCAAACGCCCAGTCTCAGGCCAAGGGCCCTGGAAACGAACACTGGACATTTTACTCTGAAATAAACCACACCCTCCCAGTTTCTTAATACAAGTTTGGAGGAAGATATTGTCTCTCCAAAATTAGCCAGGATTATATACGGTGGCATGATTAGTTTGGGAGAAATTCTGATTGCTTCGGAATCTGAGGTTTCAGACGCCCAGTCTCAGGCCCATTGCCCTGGCTACGAACATGGGCAATTTTCCCTCTGAAAAAACCCATACCCTCCCAGTTTCTTAATTCCAGTTTGGAGGCAGTGTTGGTCTCTCCAAAAGTAGCCAGGCTTCTAACTGCTGGCATCTTTAGTCTGGGAGAAAACATTAGGTTTGGAATTTTAGCAGGCCGAAGCCCAGTCTCAGGACCATGCCCCTGCATGCAAAGAAGGGCCTATTTCTCTGTGAAATAAAGATCACTTCACCACTTTTGTAATATCCATTTAGAGGAGGCTTTTGGCACTCCATGAACAGCCAGGGTTCTCAGTGGTGAGATTTTTAGTCTGGGAGAAATCCTGATTGCTTCGGAATTTGCGGTTTCAGATGCCCAGGCTCTGGCCAAGGGCCCTGGATATGAACATTGGCCATTTTCCCTCTGTAAAAAGCCACAACCTCCCAGTTTCTTAATACACTTTAGGTAGAAGATACAGTCTCTCCGAAAGTAGCCAGGGTTCTCAGTGGTGGCATCTTTAGTCTGGGAGAAATCCTGATCCATTCGGAATTTGAGCTGTCAAACACCCAGTCTCAGGCCATGGGCCCTGGAAACGAACACTGGACATTTTCCTCTGAAATAAACCATACCATCCCAGTTTCTTAATACCAGTTTGTAGGTAGTGTTGGTCTCTCCAAAAGTAGCCAGGCTTCTAACCGCTTGCATCTTTAGTCTGGGAGAAAACATTAGGTTTGGAATTTTAGCAGGCCGAAGCCCAGTCTCAGGACCATGCCCCTGCATGCAAAGAAGGGCCTATTTCTCTGTGAAATAAAGATCACTTCACCACTTTTGTAATATCCATTTAGAGGAGGCTTTTGGCACTCCATGAACAGCCAGGGTTCTCAGTGGTGGCATTTTTAGTCTCGGAGAAATCCTGATTGCTTCGGAATTTGAGGTTTCGGCCGCCCAGTCTCATGCCAAGCGCCCTGGATTTGAACATTGGCCATTTTCCCTCTGTAAAAAGCCACAACCTCCCAGTTTCTTAATACACTTTAGGTAGAAGATACAGTCTCTCCGAAAGTAGCCAGGGTTCTCAGTGGTGGCATCTTTAGTCTGGGAGAAATCCTGATCCGTTCGGAAATTTAGCTGTCAGACGCCCAGTCTCAGGCCCATTGCCCTGGACACGAACACTGGACATTTTACTCTGAAAAAAACCACACCCTCCCAGTTTCTTAATACAAGTTTGGAGGAAGACATTGTCTCTCCAGAAGTAGCCACGATTCTAAGTGGTGGCATTTTTAGTCTGGGAGAAATCCTGATTGCTTGAATTTGAGGTTTCAGGCGCCCGGTCTCAGGCCAAGGGCCTGGATATGAACATTGGCAATTTTCCTCTCTAAAAACACACACACTCCCAGTTCCTTAATACACATTACGTAGAAGATACAGTCTCTCCAAAAGTAGCCAGGGTTATAACTGGTGGCATTTTTAGTTTGGGAGAAATCCTGATCCCTTCGGAATTTGAGGTTTCAGACGCCCAGTTTCAGGCCCATTGCCCTCAACACGAACACTGGATATTTTCCTCTGAGCAAACCCACACCATCCCAGTTTCTTAATACCAGTTTGGAGGTAGTGTTGACCTCTCCAACACTAGCCAGGCTTCTAACTGCTGGCATCTTTAGTCTGGGAGAAAACATTGGGTTTGGAATTTTAGCAGGCCGAAGCCCAGTCTCAGGACCATGCCCCTGCATGCAAAGAAGGGCCTATTCCTCTGTGAAATAAAGATCACTGCACCACTTTTGTGATATCCATTTATAGGAGGCTTTTGGCTCTCCATGAACAGTCAGAGTTCTCAGTGTTAGCATTTTTAGTCTGGGAGAAATCCTGATTGCTTCGGAATTTGAGGTTTCAGACGGTCTGTCTCCGACCAAGGGCCCTGGAAATGAACATTGGCCGTTTTCCCTCTGTAAAAAACCACATCATCCCAGTTCCTTAATACCATTTAGGAGGAAGATACAGTCTCTCCGAATGTAGCCAGGGTTCTCAGTGGTAGCATCTTTCGTCTGGGAGAAATCCTGATCCGTTCGTAATTTTAGCTGTCAGACGCGCAGTTTCTGGCCCATTGCCCTCAACACGAACACTGGACATTTTCCTCCGAAAAAAAACACACCCTCCCAGTTTCTTAATACTAGTTTAGAGGAAGTCATTGTCTCTCCAGAGGTACGCACGATTCTAAGTGGTGACATTTTTAGTCTGGGAGAAATCCTGATTGTTTCGAAATTTGCGGTTTCAGATGCCCAGGCTCAGGCCAAGGGCCCTGGATATGAACATTTGCAATTATCCCTCTGTAAAAAACCACACCCTCCCAGTTTCTTAATATCATTTAGGACGAAGATCCAGTCTCTTCAAAAGCAGCCAGGGTTGTAAGAGGTTGCATCCTTAGTCGGGGAGAAATCCTGATCCCTTCCGAATTATAGGTGTCAGACGCCCAGTCTCAGCCCAATTGCCCTGGCTACGAACATGGGCAATTTTCTCTCTGAAAAAAACCATACCCTCCCAGTTTCTTAATACCAGTTTGGAGGTAGTGTTGGTCTCTCAAAAGTAACCAGGCTTCTACCGCTGGCATCTTTAGTCTGGAGAAAATATTAGGTTTGGAATTTTAGCAGGCAAGCCCAGTTTCAGGACCATGCCCTGCATGCAAAGAAGGGCCTATTTCTCTGTGAAATAAAGATCACTTCACCACTTTTTTAATATCCAGTTAGAGGAGGCTTTTGGCTCTCCATGAACAACCAGAGTTCTCAGTGTTAGTATTTTTCGTCTGGGAGAAATCCCGGATCCATTGGGAATTTGAGGTTTCAGATGGCCTGTCTCGGCCAAGGGCCTGGATATGAACATACGCCATTTTCCACTCTGTAAAAACCACACCCTCCCAGTTTCTTAATACCATTTAGGAGGAAGATACAGTCTCTCCAAAAGTAGCCAGGGTTGTAAGGGTGCATCTTAGTCTGGGAGAAATCCTGATCCTTGAATTGAGGTTGCAGCCCAGTCTCAGCCATGCCCTGGATATGAACATGGCCATTTTCCCTCTGTAAAACACTCCCAGTTTCTACAGGAGGTTGTCCTCAATAGCCAGGTTCTAAGTGGCATCTTTAGTCTGGGAGAAACATTAGTTGAATTTTAGCAGCGCCCAGTCTCGGCCATGCCCTCATAGAACACCCGAAAACACCTCCCATTTTTAATACCATTTAGAGGCATGTCTTCAGAACAGCCATGTTCTAGTGGTGGCATTTTAGTCTGGGAGAAATCCTATCTTCGAATTGAGGTTTCAGACGCCTGTCTCAGGCCAAGGGCCCTGGATATGAACATTGGCATTTTCCCTCTGAAAAACACACCCTCCCAGTTTCTTAATACATTGAGGAAGATAGTCTCTCCAAAGTAGCCAGGTTAATGGTGGCATCTTTAGTCTGGGAGAAATCCTATCGCTTCGGAATTTGAGGTTGCGCCAGTTCGGCCATGCCCTACGAACACTGGACATTTTCTCTGAAAAAACAACCTCCCAGTTTTTAATCAGTTTGGAGGAGTTTGCCTCTCCAAAGTAGCCAGGTTTAACGTGGCATCTTTAGTCTGGGAGAAAACATTGGTTTGAATTTTGAGCCAAGCCAGTCTCAGACCACGCCCTGCATGCAAAGAAGGGCCTATTTCTGTGAAATAAAGATCACTTCACCACTTTGTAATATTCATTTAGAGGAGGCTTTTGGCCTCCATGAACAGCCAGGTTCTCAGTGGTATTTTTGTCTGGGAGAAATCCTGATCTTCGGAATTTGAGGTTTAGGCCGTCTCGCCAAGGCCCTGGATTGAACATTGGCCATTTTCCTCTGTAAAACCACACTCCCAGTTCCTTAATACCATTTAGAGGAAGATACAGTTCTCGAAAAGCCGGTCTCAGGTGGCATTTTGTCTGGGAAATCCTGATCCGTTCGAATTTAGCTGTCAGCGCCCAGTCTCAGGCCCATTGCCCTCAACAGAACACGAATTTTCCTCTGAAAAACCACACCCTCCCAGTTTCTTAATACAAGTTTGGAGGAAGCATTGTCTCTCCAGAGTACCAGATTCTAAGTGGTGGCATTTTAGTCTGGGAGAAATCCTGATTGCTTCGTTTCTTAATACCAGTTTGAGGTAGTGTTGGTCTCTCCAACAGTAGCCAGGCTTCTAACTGCTGGCATCTTTAGTCTGGGAGAAAACATTGGTTTGGAATTTTAGCAGGCCGAAGCCCAGTCTCAGGACCATGCCCTGCATGCAAAGAAGGGCCTATTCTCTGTGAAATAAAGATCACTTCACCACTTTTGTGATATCCATTTAGAGGAGGCTTTTGCCTCCATGAACAGCCAGAGTTCTCAGTGTTAGCATTTTTCGTCTGGGAGAAATCCTGATCCATTCGGAATTTGAGGTTTCAGACGGCCTGCCCTCGGCCAAGGTCCCTGGATATGAACATTGGCCATTTTCCTCTGTAAAAACCACAACCTCCCAGTTTCTAATACCATTCTAGAGGAAGATACAGTCTCTCCCAAGTAGCCAGGGTATACATTTGAGGAAGATCATTGTCTCTTCAAGCAGCCAAGGTTCTAAATGGTGGCATTTTAGTCTGGGAGAAATCCTGATTCCTTCGAATTTGAGGTTCGAGCCCAGTCTCAGCCAATTGCCCTGGAATGAACATGGCAATTTTCCCTCTGAAAAACCACACCTCCCAGTTTCTTAATACCATTTGGAGGAGTTGGTCTCTCCAAAAGTAGCCAGGCTTCTAACCGCTGGCATCTTTAGTCTGGGAGAAAACATTGTTGTGAATTTTAGCGCAGCCCAGTCTCAGGACCTGCCCTCACAAAGAAGGCCTATTTCTCTGTGAAATAAAGATCACTTCCCACTTTTGTAATACCATTTAGAGGAGGCTTGCACTCCATGAACAGCCAGGGTTCTCAGTGGTGGCATTTTAGTCTGGGAGAAATCTGATCCTTCGAATTTAGGTTTCGACGCCCGTCTCAGCCAAGGCCCTGGATATGAACATTGGCCATTTTCCTCTGAAAAACCAACCCTCCCATTTCTTAATACATTTGGAGAAGACAGCTCTCCAAAAGTAGCCAGGTTTAACTGGTGGCATCTTTAGTCTGGGAGAAATCCTGATCCATTCGGAATGTGAGGTTCAGAGCCCAGTTTCAGGCCCATTGCCCTCAAACGAACACTGGACATTTTCCTCTGAACAAAACCACACCATCCCAGTTTCTTAATACAAGTTTGAGGAAGATATTGTCTCTCCAAAGTAGCCAGGATTATATACGTGGCATTTTAGTTTGGGAGAAATTCTGATTGATTCGAATCTGCGTTTGACCCCAGTCTCAGGCCATTGCCCTGGATACGAACATGGAATTTTGCCTCTGAAAAAACCATACCTTCCCAGTTTCTTAATGCCAGTTTAGAGGTAGTTAGGTCTCTCCAAAAGTAGCCAGGCTTCTAACTGCTGGCATCTTTAGTCTGGGAGAAATCATTAGGTTTGAATTTTAGGCAGGAAGCCCAGTCTCAGGACCATGCCCTGCATGCAAGAAGGGCCTATTTCTCTGTGAAATAAAGATCACTTCACCATTTTAGTATCCAATTAGAGGAGGTTTGGCACTCCGAACAGCCAGGGTTCTCAGTGGTGGCATTTTAGTCTGGGAGAAATCCTGAGTTGTAATTTTGCAGTTTCAGATGCCCAGGCTCAGGCCAAGGGCCCTGGATATGAACATTTGCACATTTCTCTGTAAAAAATCACACCCTCCCAGTTTCTTAATATCATTTAGAGGAAGATCAGTCTCTTCAAAAGCATCCAAGGTTCTAGGGTTGCATCTTTAGTCTGGGAGAAATCTGATCCTTCGAATTTAGGTGTCAGACGCCCAGTCTCAGCCCAATTGCCCTGGCTATGAACATGGGCAATTTTCCTCTGAAAAACCATACCTCCCAGTTTCTTAATACCAGTTTGGAGGGAGTGTGGTCTCTCCAAAAGTAGCCAGGCTTCTATACGTGGCATTTTAGTTGGAGAAAACATTGGGTTTGGAATTTAGGAGGCCAAGCCAGTTCAGGACCATGCCCGCATGCAAGAGAGGGCCTTTCTCTGTGAAATAAATATCACTTCACTTTTGTAATATCCATTTAGAGGAGGCTTTTGGCACTCCATGAACAGCGCCAGAGTTCTCAGTGTTAGTATTTTTCGTCTGGGAGAAATCCTGATCCATTCGGAATTTGAGATTTCAGACGGTCTGTCTCCTCGCCAAGGGCCCTGGATATGAACATTGGCCATTTTCCTCTGTAACAAAACTACACCTTCCCAGTTTATAATATCATTTAGAGGAAGATCCAGCTCCCTTCAAAAGCAGCCAAGGTTCTAAGAGGTTGCATCTTTAGTCTGGGAGAAATCCTGATCCCTTCCGGATTATAGGTGTCGACTTCAGTTCCCAGCCCAATTGCCCTGGCTAACATGGGCAATTTTCCCTCTGAAAAAACCATACCCTCCAGTTTAATACCAGTTTGGAGGTAGTGTTGGTCTCTCCAACAGTAGCCAGGCTCTAATCGCTGGCATCTTTAGTCTGGGGAGAAAACATTAGGTTTGGAATTTTAGCAGGCCAAGCCCAGTCTCAGGACCATGCCCCTGCATGCAAAGAAGGGCCTATTTTCTATGAAATAAAGATCACTTCACCACTTTGTAATATTCATTTAGAGGAGGATTTTGGCTCTCATGAACAGCCAGGGTTCTCAGTGGTAGCATTTTAATCTGGGAGAAATCCTGATTGCTTCTGAATTTGAGGTTTCGGACGCCAGTCTCATGCCGAGCGGCCTGGATATGAACATTGGCCATTTTCCCTCTGTAAAAACCACACACTCCCAGTTTCTAATACCATTTAGAGGAAGATACAGTCTCAGAAAGTAGCCAGGGTTCTCAGTGGTGGCATCTTTAGTCTGGGAGAAACCAGATCCGCTGGGAATTTTATTGTCAGGAGGCCCAGTCTCAGGCCCATTGCCCCTCAACACGAACACTGACATTTTTCCTCTGCAAAAAACACACCCTCCCAGTTTCTAATACAAGTTTGAGAAGTCATTTTCTCTCCTGAGGTATCCACGATTCTAAGCGGTGGCATTTTAGTCTGGGAGAAATCCTGATTACTTCTAGAATTTGAGGTTTCACACGCCCGGTCTCAGGCCCAGGGCCCTGGATATGAACACTGGCCATTTTCCTCTGTAAAAAAACACAACCTCCCAGTTTCTTAATACAGTTTAGGTAGAAGATACAGTCTCTCCAAAAAAGTAGCCAGAGTTATAACTGGTGGCATCTTTAGTCTGGGAGAAACCCTGATCCCCTTCGGGAATTTGAGGTTTCAGACGCCCAGTTTCAGGGCCATTGCCCCCAACACGAACACTGGGCATTTTCCTGAACAAAACCACACCATCCCAGTTTCTTAATACCAGTTTGAGGTAGTGTTGACCTCTCCAACAGTAGCCAGGCTTCTAACTGCTGGGCATCTTTAGTCTGGGAGAAAACATTGGGTTTGAATTTTAGCAGGCCGAAGCCCAGTCTCCAGGACCATGCCCCTGCATGCAAAGAAGGGCCTATTCCTCTGTGAAATAAAGATCACTTCACCACTTTTGTAATATCCATTTAGAGGAGGCTTTTGGCTCCATGAACAGCCATAGTTCTCAGTGTTAGTATTTTTCGTCTGGGAGAAATTCTGATCCATTCGGAATTTGAGGTTTCGGACGCCCAGTCTCATGCCGAGCGGCCTGATATGAACATTGGCCATTTTCCCTCTGTAAAACCACACACTCCCAGTTTCTTAATACCATTTAGAGGAAGATACAGCTCTCAGACAGTAGCCAGGGTTCTCAGTGGTGGCATCTTTAGTCTGGGAGAAACTTTGATCCGTTGGGAATTTTAGCTTTCAGACGCCCAGTCTCAGGCCCATTGCCTCAACACGAACACTGGACAATTTCTCTGCAAAAAACACACCCTCCCAGTTTCTTAATACAAGTTTGGAGGAAGTCATTGTCTCTCCGGAGGCACCCACGATTCTAAGTGGTGGCATTTTTAGTCTGGGAGAAATCCTGATTGCCTCGGAATTTGAGGTTTCAGACGGCCTGTCTCAGGCCAAGGGCCCTGGATATGAACATTGGCAATTTTCCCTCTGTAAAAAAACACAACCTCCCAGTTTCTAATACACTTCAGGTAGAAGATACAGTCTCTCCAAAAGTAGCTAGGGTTATAATGAGTGGCATCTTTAGTCTGGGAGAAATCCTGATCCATTCGGAGTATGAAGTTTCAGACTCCCAGTTTCAGGCCCATTTGCCCTCAAACGAACACTGACATTTTCCTCTGAACAAAACCACACCATTCCAGTTTCTTAATACCAGTTTGAGGTAGTGTTGGCCTCTCCAAGAGTTGCCAGGCTTCTAACTGCTGGGCATCTTTAGTCTGGGAGAAAACATTGGGTTTGGAATTTTAGCAGGCCGAAGCCCACTCTCAGACCATGCCCCTGCATGAAAAGAAGGGCCTATTCCTCTGTGAAATAAAGATCACTTCACCACTTTGTGATATCCATTTAGAGGAGGCTTTTGGCCTCCATGAACAGCCAGGGTTCTCAGTGGTGGCATTTTTTAGTCTGGGGAGAAATCCTGATTGTTTCGAAATTTGGTTTCAGATGCTCAGGCTCAGGCCAAGGGCCCTGGATATGAACATTGGCAATTTTCCCTCTGTAAAAAACACACCCTCCCAGTTCCTTATCATTTAGGAGGAAGATCCAGTCTCTTCAAAAGCAGCCAAGGTTCTAAGAGGTTGCATCTTTAGTCTGGGAGAAATCCTGATCCCTTGATTAATGTCAGCGCCCCGTCTCCCAAAGGGCCCCGGAAAAAACACTGGGCATTTTTCTAAAAAACCCAAACCCCCCCAGTTTCTTAAACAAGTTTTGGGGGAAGAATTGCCCCCAAAAGAGGGATTTAACGGTGGCATTTTGTTGGGGGGAAAATCGTCCAAAAT
>JAREIS010000973.1:0-38029 GCA_030060385.1 Muscicapa striata striata
GGATCAGGATTTCTCAGACTAAAGATGCCACCACTGAGAACCCTGGCTACTATTGAGTGTCCAACACTACCTCCAAACTGGTATAAAGAAACTGGAGGGTGTGGTTTTTTCAGCTGGAAATGGCCCATGTTCTTATCCAGGGACCTTGGCCTTAGACTGGGTGTCTGACATCTAAAATTCCGAAATGATCAGGATTTCTCCCAGACTAAAGATGCCACCACTTAGAATCCAGGCTACTTTTTGGAGATACAATGACTTCCTAAAACTGGTATTAAGAAACTGGGAGGTGTGGTTTCCGAGGAAAATGGCCAGTGTTCATATCCAGGTTAATTGGCCTGAGACAGGGCGTCTGACAGCTAAAATTCGAAGGGATCAAGATTTCTCCCAGATTAAAGATCCCACCACTTAGAATCCTGGCTACTATTGGAGAGACCAACACTACCTCCAAACTGGTATTAAGAAACTGGGAGGGTGTGGCTTTTTTCAGAGGGAAACTGGCACAGGTTCGTAGCAAGGGCAATTGGCCTGAGACTGGGTGTCTGACATCTAAAATTCCGAAATGATCAGGATATCTACCAGATTGATGATGGGAGAACCTTAAGAACCCTGGCTACTTTGGAGTCTCCAACACTACCTCCAAACTGGTATAAAGAGACTGGGAGGGTGTGCGTTTTTTCAAAGGGAAAATGGCATGTGTTCTTATCCAGGGACCTTGGCCTGAGACTGGGTGTCTGACAGTTAAAATTCCGAAAGGATCAGGATTTCTCCCAGACTAAAGATGCCACCCCTTAGAACCTTAACTCCTGTTGCAGATAAAATGTCGTCCTCCAAACTGGTATTAAGAAACTGGGAGGGTGTGGTTTTTCAGAGGAAATTGGCCAGTGATTGTATCCAGGATAATTGGCCTGAGACTGGGCGTCTGACAGCTAAAATTTGGAATGGATCAGGATTTCTACAGACTAAAGATGCCACCACTGAGAACCCTGGCTACTATTGAGTGTCCAACACTACCTCCAAACTGGTATAAAGAAACTGGGAGGGTGTGCGTTTTCTGAGGAAAATGGCATGTGTTCTTATCCAGGGACCTTGGCCTGAGACTGGGTGTCTGACATCTAAAATTCCAAAATGATCAGGATTTCTCCCAAACAAAAGATGCCACCCCTTAGAATCCTGGCTACTTTTGGAGATACAATGACTTCCTAAAACTGCTTTTAAGAAACTGGGAGGGTGTGTTTTTTTCCGAGGGAAATGGCCATGTTCATATCGAGGTTAATTGGCCTGAGACTGGGCGTCTGACAGCTCAAATTCCGAAGGGATCAGGATTTCTCCCAGATTAAAGATCCCACCACTTAGAATCCTGGCTAATATTGGAGAGACCAACACTACCTCCAAACTGGTACTAAGAAACTGGGAGGGTGTGGATTTTTTTCAGAGGGAAATTGGTCAATGTTCTTTTCCAGGGACCTTGGCCTGAGACTGGGTGTCTGCAGCTCAAATTCGAATGCATCAGGATTTCTCCTAGAGTAAAGATGCCACCAATTAGAACCCTGGCTACTTTTGAAGAGACTGTATCTTCCTCCTAAATGGGATTAAGAAACTGGGAGGGTATGGTTTTTTTCAGAGGGAAAATTGCCAATGTTCATATCCAGGGCCCTTGGCCTGAGACTGGTCGTCTGAAACCTCAAATTGCGAAGGAATCAGGATTTCTCCCAGACTAATGGTGCCACCACTGAGAACCCTGGCTGTTCATGGAGTGCCAAAAGCCTCCTCTAAATGGATATTACAAAAGTGGTGAAGTGATCTTTCTTTCACAGAGAAATAGGCCCTTCGTTGCATGCAGGGGCATGGTCCTGACACTGGGGTTCGGCCTGCTAAAATTCCAAAACTAATGTTTTCTCGCAGACTAAAAATGCCAGCACTTAGAAGCCTGGTTACTTTTGGAGAGACCAACACTACTTCCAAAGCGGTGTTAAGAACCTGGGAGGGTGTGGTTTTTTTCAGAGGGAAAATGGCCCATGTTCCTATCCAGGGACCTTGGCCTGAGACTGGGTGTCTGACATCTAAAATTCCTCAAGGCTCAGGATTTCTCCCAGACTAAAGATGCCACCCCTTAGAATCCTGGCTACTATTGGAGAGACCAACACTACCTCCAAACTGGTATTAAGAAACTGGGAGGGTGTGGTTTTTTTCCGAGGGAAAATGGCCAGTGTTCATATCCAGGATAATTGGCCTGAGACTGGGCGTCTGGCAGCTCAAATTCCGAATGGATCAGGATTTCTCCCAGTTTAAAGACCCCACCACTTAGAATCCTGGTTAATATTGGAGAGACCAACACTACCTCCAAACTGGTATTAAGAAACTGGGAGGGTGTGGTTTTTTTCAGAGGGAAATAGGTCAACGTTCTTTTCCAGGGACCTTGGCCTGAGACTGGGCGTCTGACAGCTCAAATTCCGAATGGATCAGGATTTCTCCTAGACTAAAGATGCCACCAGTTAGGACCCTGGCTACTTTTGAAGAGACTGTATCTTCCTCCTAAATGGTATTAAGAAACTGGGAGGGTGTGGTTTTTTTCAGAGGGAAAATTGCCAATGTTCATATCCAGGGCCCTTGGCCTGAGACTGGTCGTCTGAAACCTCAAATTCCGAAGGAATCAGGATTTCTCCCAGTCTAAAACTGCCACCACTGAGAACCCTGGCTGTTCATGGAGTGCCAAAAGCCTCCTCTAAATGGATATTACAAAAGTGGTGAAGTGATCTTTATTTCACAGAGAAATAGGCCCTTCTTTGCATGCAGGGACATGGTCCTGAGACTGGGGTTCGGCCTGCTAAAATTCCAAAACTAATGTTTTCTCGCAGACTAAAAATGCCAGCACTTAGAAGCCTGGCTACTTTCGGAGAGACCAACACTACCTCTAAATTGGAATTAAGAAACTGGGAGGGTGTGTTTTTTTTTCAGAGGGAAAATGGCCAATGTTCACATCCAGGGCCCTTGGCCTGAGACTGGGTGTCTGACAGCTCAAATTCTGAAGGGATCAGGATTTCTCCCAGACTAAAGATGCCACCCCTTAGAACCTTAGCTCCTGTTGCAGATAAAATGTCTTCCTCCAAACTGGTATTAAGAAACTGGGAGGGTGTGGTTTTTTTCAGAGGGAAATTGGCCAATGATCGTATCCAGGGGAATTGGCCTGAGACTGGGCGTCTGACAGCTAAAATTCGGAATGGATCAGGATTTCTCGCAGACTAAATATGCCACAACTGAGAACCCTAGCTACTATTGGAGTGTCCAACACTACCTCCAAACTGGTATAAAGAAGCTGGGAGGGTGTGGTTTTTTTCAGAGGGAAAATGGCATGTGTTCTTATCCAGGGACCTTGGCCTGAGACTGGGTGTCTGACAGCTCAAATTCCGAAAGGATCAGGATTTCTCGCAGACTAAAGATGCCACCCCTTAGAATCCTGGCTACTTTTGGAGATACAATGACTTCCTAAAAACTGCTTTTAAGAAACTGGGAGGGTGATGTTTTATTCCGAGGGAAAATGGCCAGTGTTCATATCCAGGTTAATTGGCCGGAGACTGGGCGTCTGACAGTTAAAATTCCGAAGGGATCAGGATTTCTCCCAGATTAAAGATCCCACCACTTAGAATCCTGGCTACTATTGGAGAGACAAACACTACCTCCAAAGTGGTATTAAGAAAATGGGAGGGTGTGGCCTTTTTCCGAGGGAAAATGGCCCATGTTCGAAGCAAGGGCAATTGGCCTGGGACTGGTCGTCTGAAATCTAAAATTCCGAACGGATCAGGATATCTACCAGATTGATGATGGGAGAACCATAAGAACCCTGGCTACTTTGGAGTGACCAACACTACCTCCAAACTGGTGTAAAGAAACTGGGAGGTTGTGCGTTTTTTCAGAGGGAAAATGGCATGTGTTCTTATCCAGGGACCTTGGCCTGAGACTGGGTGTCTGACATCTAAACTTCCGAAATGATCAGGATTTCTCCCAGACAAAAGATGCCACCTCTTAGAATCCTGGCTACTTTTGGAGATACAATGTTTTCCTAAAAACTGCTTTTAAGAAACTGCGAGGGTGTGGTTTTTTTCTGAGGGAAAATGGCCAGTGTTCATATCCAGGATAATTGGCCTGAGACTGGGCGTCTGACAGCTAAAATTCCGAAATGATCGGATTTCTCCCAGACAAAAGATCCTACCACTTAGAATCCTGGCTAATATTGGAGAGACCAACATTACCTCCAAACTGGTATTAAGAAACTAGGAGGGTGTGGTTTTTTCAGAGGGAAATTGGTCAATGTTCTTTTCCAGGGACCTTGGCCTGAGACTGGGCGTCTGACAGCTCAAATTCCGAATGGATCAGGATTTCTCCTAGACTAAAGATGCCACCAGTTAGAACCCTGGCTACTTTTGAAGAGACTGTATCTTCCTCCTAAATGGGATTAAGAAACTGGGAGGGTGTGGTTTTTTTCAGAGGGAAAATTGCCAATGTTCATATCCAGGGCCCTTGGCCTGAGACTGGTCGTCTGAAACCTCAAATTCCGAAGGAATCAGGATTTCTCCCAGACTAATAGTGCCACCACTGAGAACCCTGGCTGTTCATGGAGTGCCAAAAGCCTCCTCTAAATGGATATTACAAAAGTGGTGAAGTGATCTTTATTTCACAGAGAAATAGGCCCTTCGTTGCATGCAGGGGCATGGTCCTGAGACTGGGCTTCGGCCTGCTAAAATTCCAAACCTAATGTTTTCTCGCAGACTAAAAACGCCAGCAGTTAGAAGCCTGGCTACTTTTGGAGAGACCAACACTAGCTCCAAACTGGTATTAAGAAACTAGGAGGGTGTGGTTTTTTCAGAGGGAAAATGGCCCATGTTCTTATCCAGGAACCTTGGCCTGCGACTGGGTGTCTGACAGTTAAAATTCCGAAAGGATCAGGATTTCTCCCAGACTAAAGATGCCACCCCTTAGAACCTTAACTCCTGTTGCAGATAAAATGTCTTCCTCCAAACTGGTATTAAGAAACTGGGAGGGTGTGGTTTTTTTCAGAGGGAAATTGGCCAATGATTGTATCCAGGATAATTGGCCTGAGACTGGGCGTCTGACAGCTAAAATTCGGAATGGATCAGGATTTCTCGCAGACTAAAGATGCCACCACTGAGAACCCTGGCTACTATTGGAGTGTCCAACACTACCTCCAAACTGGTATAAAGAAACTGGGAGGGTGTGCGTTTTTTCAGAGGGAAAATGGCATGTTCTTATCCAGGGACCTTGGCCTGAGACTGGGTGTCTGACATCTAAAATTCCAAAATGATCAGGATTTCTCCCAGACAAAAGATGCCACCCCTTAGAATCCTGGCTACTTTTGGAGATACAATGACTTCCTAAAAACTGCTTTAAGAAACTGGGAGGGTGTGTTTTTTTTCCGAGGGAAAATGGCCAGTGTTCATATCGAGGTTAATTGGCCTGAGACTGGGCGTCTGACAGCTCAAATTCCGAAGGGATCAGGATTTCTCCCAGATTAAAGATCCCACCACTTAGAATCCTGGCTAATATTGGAGAGACCAACACTACCTCCAAACTGGTACTAAGAAACTGGGAGGGTGTGGATTTTTTCAGAGGGAAATTGGTCAATGTTCTTTTCCAGGGACCTTGGCCTGAGACTGGGTGTCTGGAAGCTCAAATTCCGAATGCATCAGGATTTCTCCTAGAGTAAAGATGCCACCAATTAGAAACCTGGCTACTTTTGAAGAGACTGTATCTTCCTCCTAAATGGGATTAAGAAACTGGGAGGGTATGGTTTTTTTCAGAGGGAAAATTGCCAATGTTCATATCCAGGGCCCTTGGCCTGAGACTGGTCGTCTGACATCTAAAATTCCGAAATGATCAGGATTTCTCCCAGACAAAAGATGCCACCACTTAGAATCCTGGCTACTTTTGAGATACAATGTTTTCCTAAAACTGCTTTTAAGAAACTGGGAGGGTGTGTTTTTTTCCGAGGGAAAATGGCCAGTGTTCATATCCAGGATAATTGGCCTGATACTGGGCGTCTGACAGCTAAAATTCCGAAATGATCGGATTTCTCCCAGACAAAAGATGCCACCACTTAGAATCCTGGCTAATATTGAGAGACCAACATTACCTCCAAACTGGTATTAAGAAACTAGGAGGGTGTGGTTTTTTCAGAGGGAAATTGGTCAATGTTCTTTTCCAGGGACCTTGGCCTGAGACTGGGCGTCTGACAGCTCAAATTCCGAATGGATCAGGATTTCTCCTAGACTAAAGATGCCACCAGTTAGAACCCTGGCTACTTTTGAAGAGACTGTATCTTCCTCCTAAATGGGATTAAGAAACTGGGAGGGTGTGGTTTTTTTCAGAGGGAAAATTGCCAATGTTCATATCCAGGGCCCTTGGCCTGAGACTGGTCGTCTGAAACCTCAAATTCCGAAGGAATCAGGATTTCTCCCAGACTAATAGTGCCACCACTGAGAACCCTGGCTGTTCATGGAGTGCCAAAAGCCTCCTCTAAATGGATATTACAAAAGTGGTGAAGTGATCTTTATTTCACAGAGAAATAGGCCCTTCGTTGCATGCAGGGGCATGGTCCTGAGACTGGGCTTCGGCCTTCTAAAATTAAAAACCTAATATTTTCTCGCAGACAAAAGATGCCAGCAGTTAGAAGCCTGGTTACTTTTGGAGAGACCAACACTACCTCCAAAGTGGTGTTAAGAAACTGGGAGGGTGTGGTTTTTTTCAGAGGGAAAAAGGCCCATGTTCTTATCCAGGGACCTTGGCTTGAGACTGGGTGTCTGACAGTTAAAATTCCAAAAGAATCAGGATTTCTCCCAGACTAAACACGCAACCACTTAGAACCTTAGCTCCTGCTGTAGATAAAATGTCTTCCTCCAAAGTGGTATTAAGAAACTGGGAGGGTGTGGTTTTTTTCAGTGCGAAAATGGCCTAGGTTCGTGTCCAAGGCAATGGGCCTGGGACTGGTCGTCTGAAATCTAAAATTCCGAAGGGATCAGGATATCTACCAGATTGATGATGGAGAACCATGAGAACCCTGGCTACTTTGGAGTGACCAACACTACCTCCACACATGTATAAAGAAACTGGGAGGGTGTGCGTTTTTTCAGAGGGAAAAAGGCATGTGCTCTTATCCAGGGACCTTGGCCTGAGACTGTGTGTCTGACATCTAAAATTCCGAAATGATCAGGATTTCTCCCAGACCAAAGATGCCACCACTTAGAATCCTGGCTACTATTGGAGATACAATGTTTTCCTAAAAACTGCTTTTAAGAAACTAGGAGGGTGTGGTTTTTTTCAGAGGGGAAATGGCCCATGTTCTTATCCAGGGACCTTGGCCTGCGACTGGGTGTCTGACAGCTAAAATTCCGAAGGGATCAAGATTTCTCCCAGACTAAAGATGCCACCCCTTAGAACCTTAGCTCCTGTTGCAGATAAAATGTCTTCCTCCAAACTGGTATTAAGAAACTGGGAGGGTGTGGTTTTATTCCGAGGGAAATTGGCCAATGATTGTATCCAGGGTAATTGGCCTGAGACTGGGCGTCTGACAGCTAAAATTCCGAATGGGTCAGGATTTCTCCCAGTTTAAAGACCCCACCACTTAGAAATCTGGCTACTATTGGAGAGACCAACACTACCTCCAAACTGGTATTAAGAAACTGGGAGGGTGTGGTTTTTTCAGAGGGAAAATTGCCAATGTTCTTATCCAGGGCCCTTGGCCTGAGACTGGTCGTCTGAAACCTCAAATTCCGAAGGAATCAGGATTTCTCCCAGTCTAAAACTGCCACCACTGAGAACCCTGGCTGTTCATGGAGTGCCAAAATTCTCCTCTAAATGGATACTACAAAAGTGGTGAAGTAATCTTTATTTCACAGAGAAATAGGCCCTTCTATGCATGCAGGGGCATGGTCCTGAGACTGGGATTCGGCCTTCTAAAATTAAAGACCTAATATTTTCTCGCAGACAAAAGATGCCAGCAGTTAGAAGCCTGGTTACTTTTGGAGAGACCAACACTACCTCCAAAGTGGTGTTAAGAAACTGGGAGGATGTGGTTTTTTTCAGAGGGAAAATGGCCCATGTTAGTAGCAAGGGCAATTGGCCTGCGACTGGGTGTCTGACAGTTAAAATTTCAAAAGAATCAGGATTTCTCCCAGACTAAACACGCAACCACTTAGAACCTTAGCTCCTGCTGTAGATAAAATGTCTTCCTCCAAAGTGGTATTAAGAAACTGGGAGGGTGTGGTTTTTTTCAGAGCGAAAATGTCCTATGTTCGTGTCCAAGGCAATGGGCCTGGGACTGGTCGTCTAAAATCTAAAATTCCGAAGGGATCAGGATATCTAACAGATGGATGATGGGAGAACCATGAGAACCCTGGCTACTTTGGAGTGACCAACACTACCTCCACACATGTATAAAGAAACTGGGAGGGTGTGCGTTTTTTCAGAGGGAAAATGGCATGTGCTTTTATCAAGGGATCTTGGCCTGAGACTGTGTGTCTGACATCTAAAATTCCGAAATGATCAAAATTTCTCCCAGACAAAAGATGCCACCACTTAGAATCCTGGCTACTTTTGGAGATACAATGTTTTCGTAAAAACTGCTTTTAAGAAACTGGGAGGGTGTGTTTTTTTCAGAGGGAAAATGGCCCATGTTCTTATCCAGGGACCATGGCCTGCGACTGGGTGTCTGAGAGTTACAATTCCGAAAGGATCAGGATTTCTCCCAGACTAAAGATGCCACTAATTAGAACCTTAGCTCCTGTTGCAGAGAAAATGACTTCCTCCAAACTGGTATTAAGAAACTGGGAGGGTGTGGTTTTTTTCAGAGGGAAAATGGCCAATGATTGTATCCAGGGTAATTGGCCTGACACTGGGCGTCTGACAGCTAAAATTTGGAATGGATCAGGATTTCTCGCAGACTAAAGATGCCACCACTGAGAACCCTGGCTACTATTGGAGTGTCCAACACTACCTCCAAACTGGTATAAAGAAACTGGGAGGGTGTGCGTTTTTTTCAGAGGGAAAATGGCCCATATTCTTATCCAGGGACCTTGGCCTGAGACTGGGTGTCTGACACCTAAACTTCCGAAATGATCAGGATTTCTCCCAGACTAAAGATGCCACCCCTTAGAATCCTGGCTACTTTTGGAGATACAATGACTTCCTAAAAACTGCTTTTAAGAAACTGGGAGGTGTTTTTTCCGAGGAAAATGGCCAGTGTTCATATCCAGGATAATTGGCCTGAGACTGGGCGTCTGACAGCTAAAATTTTGAAGGGATCAGGATTTCTCCCAGATTAAAAGATCCCACCACTTAGAATCCTGGCTACTATTGGAGTGACCAACACTACCTCCAAACTGGTATTAAGAAACTGGGAGGGTGTGGTTTTTTTCAGAGGGAAAATGGCCAATGTTATTATCCAGGGCCCTTGGCCTGAGACTGGGTGTCTGACACCTCAAATTCCAAAGAATCAGGATTTCTCCCAGACTAAAGTAGCCACCACTTAGAAACCTGGCTACTATTGGAGATACAATGTATTCCTAAAAGTGTTTTAAGAAACTGGGAGGGTGTGGTTTTCCGAGAAAGAAAATGGAAAGTGTTCATATCACGATAATTGGCCTGAGACTGGGCGTCTGAAAGCTCAAATTCGAAAAGGGATCAGGTTTCTCTAGACTAAAGATGCCACCAGTTAGAACTCTGGCTACTTTTGAAGAGACTGTATCTTCCTCCTAAATGGTATTAAGAAACTGGGAGGGTGTGGTTTTTTCAGGAGGAAATTTGCCAATGTTCATATCCAGGGCCTTGGCCTGAGACTAGTCGTCTGAAACCTCAAATTCAAAGAATCAAGATTTCTCCCAAAGACTAATAGTGCCACCACACAGAACCCTGGCTGTTCATGGTGTGCCAAAAGCCTCCTCTAAATGGATATTACAAAAGTGGTGAAGTGATCTTTATTTCACAGAGAAATAGGCCCTTCGTTGCATGCAGGGCATGGTCCTGAGACTGGGCTTGACCTGCTAAAATTCCAAACCTAATGTTTTCGCAGACTAAAAATGCCAGCAGTTAGAAGCTTGGTTACTTTTGGAGAGACCAACACTACCTCCAAAGTGGTATTAAGAAACTGGGAGGTGTGGCTTTTTCAGAGAAAATGGCCCATGTTCTTATCCAGGGACCTTGGCCTGCGACTGGGTGTCTGACAGTTAAAATTCCGAGAGGATCAGGATATCTCCAGAGTAAAAATGCCACCCCTTAGAACCTTAGCTCCTGTTGCAGATAAAATGTCTTCCTCCAAACTGGTATGAAGAAACTGGGAGGTGTGGTTTTTTCAGAGGAAACTGGTCCATGTTCTTTTCCAGGGACCTTGGCCTGAGACTGGGTGTCTGACATCTAAAATTCGAAATGGTCACGATTTTTCGCAGACTAAAGATGCCACCACTGGGAACCCTGGCTACTATTGGAGTGTCCAACACTACCTCCAAACTGGTATAAGAACCTGCAGGTGTGGTTTTTTCAGAGGGAAAATGGCCCATGTTCTTATCCAGGGAATTGGCCTGAGACTGGGTGTCTGACATCTAAAATTCCGAGAAATGATCGATTTCTCACAGACTAAAGATCCACCACTTAGAATCCTGGCTACTTTTGGAGAGACCAACACTACCTCCAAACTGGTATTGTTAAAAACTGGGACAGTGTAGTTTTCAGGGAGTGAAAATTTCCAATGTTGTATCCAGGGCCCTTGGCCTGAGACTGGTAAATCTGAAGCCTCAAATTCGAAAGAATCAAGTTTCTCCCCAGACTAAAACTGCCACCACTGAGGAACCTGACTGACTGTTCATGGAGTGCCAAAAGCCTCTCTAAATGGATATTGCAAAAGTGGTAGTGATCTTTGTACAGAGAAATAGGCCCTTAGTTGCATACCAGGGGCATGGAAGGGTCCACCAGGAACTGGCTTGTGTGCTAAAATTAAATACCTAATATTTTGTGCAGACAAAAGATGCCAACAGTTAGAGCCTGGTTACTTTTGGAAGCAACACTACCTCCAAAGTGAAATTGTTAGAAACTGGGAGAATTGTGGTTTTTTTCAGAGAGGAAAATGGCCCATGTTTGTAAGTAAGGGCAATTGGCCTGCGACTGGGTGTCTGACAGTTAAAATTCCGAAGAATCAGGATTTCTCCCAGACTAAACCACGCAACCACCTAGAACCTTTGCTCCTGCTGTAGATAAAATGTCTTCCTCCAAAGTGGTATTAGAAACTGGGAGGGTGTGGTTTTCAGAGGAAAATGGCCCATGTTTGTAGTAAGGGCAATTGGCCTGCGACTGGGTGTCTGACAGTTAAAATTCCGAAAGAATCAAGATTTCTCCCAGACTAAACACGCAACCACTTAGAGCCGTAGCTCCTGCTGTAGATAAAATGTCTTCCTCCAAAGTGGCATTAAGGAACTGGGAGGGTGTGGTTTTTTTTTCAGAGGAAATTGCCAATGATTGTATCCAGGGTAATTGGCCTGAGACTGGGCGTCTGACAGCTAAAATTCCGAAGGGATCAGGATATCTACCAGATTGATGATGGGAGAAGCATGAGAACCCTGGCTACTTTGGAGTGACCAACACTACCTCCACACATGTATAAAGAAACTGGGAGGGCGTGCGTTTTTTCAGAGGGTAAATGGCATGTGTTCTTATCCAGGGACCTTGGCCTGAGACTGGGTGTCTGACATCTAAAATTCGAAATGATCAGGATTTCTCCCAGAGAAAAAATGCCACCAGTTAGAACCCTGGCTACTATTGGGTGACCAACACTACCTCCAAACTGGTATAAAAGAAACTGGGAGGGTGTGCCTTTTTCAGAGGAAAATGGCATGTGTTCTTATCCAGGGACCCTGGCCTGAGACTGGGCGTCTGACAGCTAAAATTCCGAAGGGATCAAGATTTCTCCCAGTTTAAAGATCCCACCACTTAGAATCCTGGCTAATATTGGAGAGACCAACACTACCTCCAAACTGGTATTAAGAAACTAGGAGGGTGTGGTTTTTTCGGAGAAATTGGTCAATGTTCTTTTCCAGGGACCTTGGCCTGAGACTGGGCGTCTGACAGCTCAAATTGCGAATGGATCAGGATTTCTCCTAGACTAAAGATGCCACCAGTTAGAACCCTGGCTACTTTTGAAGAGACTGTGTCTTCCTCCTAAATCGTATTAAGAAATTGGGAGGCTGTGTTTTTTTTCCGAGGGAAAATGGCCAGTGTTCATATCAAAGTTAATTGGCCTGAGACTGGGCTTTTGACAGCTAAAATTTCAAATGGATCAGGATTTCTCCCAGTTTAAATACCCCACCACTTATAATCCTGGCTACTATTGGGGAGACCAACACTACCTCCAAACAGGTATTCAGAAACTGGGAGTGTGTGGTTTTTTTCAGAGGAAAATTGCCAATGTTCATATCAGGGCACTTGGCCTGAGGCTGGTCGTCTGAAACCTCAAATTCCGAAGGAATCAGGATTTCTCCCAGTCTAAAACTGCCACCACTGAGAACCCTGGCTGTTCATGGAGTGCCAAAATTCTCCTCTAAATGGGTATTACAAAAGTGGTGAAGTGATCTTTATTTCACAGAGAAATAGGCCCTTCGTTGCATGCAGGGGCATGGTCCTGAGACTGGGCTTCGGCCTGCTAAAATTTCAAACCTAATGTTTTCTTGAGACTAAAAATGCCAGCAGTTAGAAGCCTGGTTACTTTTGGAGAGACCAACACTACCTCCAAACTGGTATTAAGAAACTGGGAGGCTGTGGTTTTTCAGAGGAAAATTGCCCATGTTAAGTAGCAAGGGCAATTGGCCTGAGACTGGGTGTCTGACAGTTAAAATTCGAAAGGATCAGGATTTCTCCCAGACTAAAGATGCCCCCTTGGAACCTTAGCTCCTGTTGCAGATAAAATGTCTTCCTCCAAACTGGTATTAAGAAACTGGGAGGATGTGTTTTTTCAGAGGAAAATGGCCAATGATTGTATCCAGGGTAATTGGCCTGGGACTGGTCGTCTGAAATCTAAAATTCCGAAGGAATCAGGATATCTACCAGATTGATGACGGGAGAACCATGAGAACCCTGGCTACTTTGGAGTGACCAACACTACCTCTAAACATGCATAAAGAAACTGGGAGAGTGTGCGTTTTTTCAGAGGGAAAATGGCATGTGTTCTTATCCAGGGACCTTGGCCTGAGACTGGGCGTCTGACAGTTAAAATTCCGAAATGATCAGGATTTCTCCCAGACTAAAAATGCCACCCCTTAGAACATTAGCTCCTGTTGCAGTTAAAATGTCTTCCTCCAAAGTGGTATTAAGAAACTGGGAGGGTGTGGTTTTTTTCAGAGGGAAAATGGCCAATGTTCTTATCCAGGGACCTTGGCCTGAGACTGGGCGTCTGACAGCTCAAATTCCGAAGGGATCAGGATTTCTCCTAGACTAAAGATGCCACCAGTTAGAACCCTGGCTACTTTTGAAGAGACTGTATCTTCCTCCTAAATGGTATTAAGAAACTGGGAGGCTGTGGTTTTTTTCAGAGGGAATATTGCCAATGTTCATATCCAGGGCCCTTGGCCTGAGACTGGTCGTCTGAAACCTCAAATTCCGAAGGAATCAGGATTTCTCCCAGACTAATAGTGCCACCACTGAGAACCCTGGATGTTCATGGAGTGCCAAAAGCCTCCTCTAAATGGATACTACAAAAGTGGTGAAGTGATCTTTATTTCACAGAGAAATAGGCCCTTCGTTGCATGCAGGGGCATGGTCCTGAGACTGGGCTTCGGCCTGCTAAAATTCCAAACCTAATGATTTCTCGCAGACTAAAAATGCCAGCAGTTAGAAGCCTGGTTACTTTTGGAGAGACCAACACTACCTCCAAACTGGTATTAAGAAACTGGGAGGGTGTGGTTTTTTTCAGAGGGAAAATGGCCCATGTTCTTATCCAGGGACCTTGGCCTGCGACTGGGTGTCTGACAGTTAAAATTCCGAAAGGATCAGGATATCTCCCAGAGTAAAAATGCCACCCCTTAGAACCTTAGCTCCTGTTGCAGATAAAATATCTTCCTCCAAACTGGTATTAAGAAACTGGGAGGGTGTGGTTTTTTTCAGAGGGAAACTGGTCAATGTTCTTTTCCAGGGACCTTGGCCTGAGACTGGGTGTCTGACATCTAAAATTCCGAAATGGTCACTATTTCTCGCAGACTAAAGATGCCACCACTGGGAACCCTGGCTACTATTGGAGTGTCCAACACTACCTCCAAACTGGTATTAAGAAACTGGGAAGGTGTGGTTTTTTTCAGAGGGAAATTGGCCAATGATTGTATCCAGGATAATTGGCCTGAGACTGGGCGTCTGACAGTTAAAATTCCGAAGGATCAGGATTTCTCCAAGTTTAAAGATCCCGCCACTTAGAATCCTGGCTACTATTGGAGAGACCAACACTACCTCCAAACTGGTATTAAGAAACTGGGAGGGTGTGGTTTTTTTCAGAGTGAAAATTGCCAATGTTCATATCCAGGGCCCTTGGCCTGAGACTGGTCGTCTGAAACCTCAAATTCCGAAAGAATCAGGATTTCTCCCAGACTAAAACTGCCACCACTGAGAACCCTGACTGTTCATGGAGTGCCAAAAGCCTCCTCTAAATGGATATTACAAAAGTGGTGAAGTGATCTTTATTTCACAGAGAAATAGGCCCTTCGTTGCATGCAGGGGCATGGTCCTGAGACTGGGCTTCGGCGTGCTAAAATTAAATACCTAATATTTTGTCGCAGACAAAAGATGCCAGCAGTTAGAAGCCTGGTTACTTTTGGAGAGAGCAACACTATCTCCAAAGTGGTGTTAAGAAACTGGGAGGGTGTGGTTTTTTTCAGAGGGAAAATGGCCCATGTTTGTAGTAAGGGCAATTGGCCTGCGACTGGGTGTCTGACAGTTAAAATTCCGAAAGAATCAGGATTTCTCCCAGACTAAACACGCAACCACCTAGAACCTTTGCTCCTGCTGTAGATAAAATGTCTTCCTCCAAAGTGGTATTAAGAAACTGGGAGGGTGTGGTTTTTTTCAGAGGGAAAATGGCCCATGTTTGTAGTAAGGGCAATTGGCCTGCGACTGGGTGTCTGACAGTTAAAATTCCGAAAGAATCAGGATTTCTCCCAGACTAAACACGCAACCACTTAGAACCGTAGCTCCTGCTGTAGATAAAATGTCTTCCTCCAAAGTGGCATTAAGGAACTGGGAGGGTGTGGTTTTTTTCAGAGGGAAATTGCCAATGATTGTATCCAGGGTAATTGGCCTGAGACTGGGCGTCTGACAGCTAAAATTCCGAAGGGATCAGGATATCTACCAGATTGATGATGGGAGAAGCATGAGAACCCTGGCTACTTTGGAGTGACCAACACTACCTCCACACATGTATAAAGAAACTGGGAGGGCGTGCGTTTTTTCAGAGGGTAAATGGCATGTGTTCTTATCCAGGGACCTTGGCCTGAGACTGGGTGTCTGACATCTAAAATTCCGAAATGATCAGGATTTCTCCCAGAGAAAAGATGCCACCAGTTAGAACCCTGGCTACTATTGGAGTGACCAACACTACCTCCAAACTGGTATAAAGAAACTGGGAGGGTGTGCCTTTTTTCAGAGGGAAAATGGCATGTGTTCTTATCCAGGGACCCTGGCCTGAGACTGGGCGTCTGACAGCTAAAATTCCGAAGGGATCAAGATTTCTCCCAGTTTAAAGATCCCACCACTTAGAATCCTGGCTAATATTGGAGAGACCAACACTACCTCCAAACTGGTATTAAGAAACTAGGAGGGTGTGGTTTTTTTCGGAGGGAAATTGGTCAATGTTCTTTTCCAGGGACCTTGGCCTGAGACTGGGCGTCTGACAGCTCAAATTGCGAATGGATCAGGATTTCTCCTAGACTAAAGATGCCACCAGTTAGAACCCTGGCTACTTTTGAAGAGACTGTGTCTTCCTCCTAAATCGTATTAAGAAATTGGGAGGCTGTGTTTTTTTTCCGAGGGAAAATGGCCAGTGTTCATATCAAAGTTAATTGGCCTGAGACTGGGCTTTTGACAGCTAAAATTTCAAATGGATCAGGATTTCTCCCAGTTTAAATACCCCACCACTTATAATCCTGGCTACTATTGGGGAGACCAACACTACCTCCAAACAGGTATTCAGAAACTGGGAGTGTGTGGTTTTTTTCAGAGGGAAAATTGCCAATGTTCATATCCAGGGCACTTGGCCTGAGGCTGGTCGTCTGAAACCTCAAATTCCGAAGGAATCAGGATTTCTCCCAGTCTAAAACTGCCACCACTGAGAACCCTGGCTGTTCATGGAGTGCCAAAATTCTCCTCTAAATGGATATTACAAAAGTGGTGAAGTGATCTTTATTTCACAGAGAAATAGGCCCTTCGTTGCATGCAGGGGCATGGTCCTGAGACTGGGCTTCGGCCTGCTAAAATTCCAAACCTAATGTTTTCTCGCAGACTAAAAATGCCAGCAGTTAGAAGCCTGGTTACTTTTGGAGAGACCAACACTACCTCCAAACTGGTATTAAGAAACTGGGAGGCTGTGGTTTTTTTCAGAGGGAAAATTGCCCATGTTCGTAGCAAGGGCAATTGGCCTGAGACTGGGTGTCTGACAGTTAAAATTCCGAAAGGATCAGGATTTCTCCCAGACTAAAGATGCCACCCCTTGGAACCTTAGCTCCTGTTGCAGATAAAATGTCTTCCTCCAAACTGGTATTAAGAAACTGGGAGGATGTGTTTTTTTTCAGAGGGAAAATGGCCAATGATTGTATCCAGGGTAATTGGCCTGGGACTGGTCGTCTGAAATCTAAAATTCCGAAGGAATCAGGATATCTACCAGATTGATGACGGGAGAACCATGAGAACCCTGGCTACTTTGGAGTGACCAACACTACCTCTAAACATGCATAAAGAAACTGGGAGAGTGTGCGTTTTTTCAGAGGGAAAATGGCATGTGTTCTTATCCAGGGACCTTGGCCTGAGACTGGGCGTCTGACAGTTAAAATTCCGAAATGATCAGGATTTCTCCCAGACTAAAAATGCCACCCCTTAGAACATTAGCTCCTGTTGCAGTTAAAATGTCTTCCTCCAAAGTGGTATTAAGAAACTGGGAGGGTGTGGTTTTTTTCAGAGGGAAATTGGCCAATGATCGTATCCAGGGTAATTGGCCTGAGACTGGGCGTCTGACAGCTAAAATTCGGAATGTATCAGGATTTCTCCCAGACTAAAGATGCCACCACTGAGAACCCTGGCTACTATTGGAGTGACCAACACTACCTCCAAACTGGTATAAAGAAACTGGGAGGGTGTGGTTTTTTCAGAGGGAAAATGGCCCATGTTCTTATCCACGGATTTTGGCCAGAGACTGGGTGCCTGACATCTAAAATTCTGAAAAGATCAGGATTTCTCCCAGGCTAAAGATGCCACCCCTTAGAATCCTGGCTACTTTTGGAGATACAATGACTTCGTAAAAACTGCTTTTAAGAAACTGGGAGGGTGTGTTTTTTTTCCGAGGGAAAATGGCCAGTGTTCATATCCAGGATAATTGGCCGGAGACTGGGCGTCTGACAGCTAAAATTCTGTAGGGATGAGGATTTCTCCCAGACTAAAGATGCCACCACAGAGAACCCTGGCTACTATTGGAGTGACCAACACTACCTCCAAACTGGTATAAAGAAACTGGGAGGGTGTGGATTTTTTCAAGAGGAAAATGGCCCATGTTCTTATCCAGGGACCTTGGCCTGAGACAGGGTGTCTGAAACCTCAAATACCGTAATGATCAGGATTTCTCCCAGACAAAAGATGCCAGCCCTTAGAATCCTGGCTACTTTTGAAGAGACTGTATCTTCCTCCTAAATGGTATTAAGCAACTGGGAGGCTGTGGTTTTTTTCAGAGGGAATATTGCCAATGTTCATATCCAGGGCCCTTGGCCTGAGACTGGTCGTCTGAAACCTCAAATTCCGAAGGAATCAGGATTTCTCCCAGTCTAAAACTGCCACCACTGAGAACCCTGGCTGTTCATGGAGTGCCAAAAGCCTCCTCTAAATGGATATTACAAAAGTGGTGAAGTGATCTTTATTTCACAGAGAAATAGGCCCTTCTTTGCATGCAGGGGCATGGTCCTGAGACTGGGCTTCGGCCTTCTAAAATTAAAAACCTAATGATTTCTCGAAGACAAAAGATGCCAGCAGTTAGAAGCCCAGATACTTTGGAGAGACCAACACTACCTCCAAACTGGTATTAAGAAACTGGGAGGGTGTGGTTTTTTTCAGAGGGAAAATGGCCCATGTTCGTAGCAAGGGCAATATGCCTGAGACTGGGTGTCTGACAGTTAAAATTCCGAAAGAATCAGGATTTCTCCCAGACTAAAGATGCCATCCCTTAGAACCTTAGCTCCTGTTGCAGATAAAATGTCTTCCTCCAAACTGGTATTAAGAAACTGCGAGGGTGTGGTTTTTTTCAGAGCGAAAATGGCCTATGTTCGTGTCCAAGGCAATGGGCCTGGGACTGGTCGTCTGAAATCTAAAATTCCGAAGGAATCAGGATATCTACCAGATTGATGATGGGAGAACCATGAGAACCCTGGCTATTTTGGAGTGACCAACACTACCTCCAAACATGTATAAAGAAACTGGGAGGGTGTGCGTTTTTTCAGCGAGAAAATGGCATGTGTTCTTATCCAGGGACCTTGGCCTGAGACTGGGTGTCTGACATCTAAAATTTCGAAAGGATCAGGATTTCTCCCAGACTAAAGATGCCAACCCTTAGAATCCTGGCTACTTTTGGAGATACAATGTTTTCCTAAAAACTGCTCTTAGGAAACTGGGAGGGTGTGGTTTTTTTCAGAGGGAAAATGGCCAATGTTCTTATCCAGGGACCTTGGCCTGAGACTGGGCGTCTGACAGCTCAAATTCCGAAGGGATCAGGATTTCTCCTAGACTAAAGATGCCACCAGTTAGAACCCTGGCTACTTTTGAAGAGACTGTATCTTCCTCCTAAATGGTATTAAGAAACTGGGAGGCTGTGGTTTTTTTCAGAGGGAATATTGCCAATGTTCATATCCAGGGCCCTTGGCCTGAGACTGGTCGTCTGAAACCTCAAATTCCGAAGGAATCAGGATTTCTCCCAGACTAATAGTGCCACCACTGAGAACCCTGGATGTTCATGGAGTGCCAAAAGCCTCCTCTAAATGGATACTACAAAAGTGGTGAAGTGATCTTTATTTCACAGAGAAATAGGCCCTTCGTTGCATGCAGGGGCATGGTCCATAGACTGGGCTTCGGCCTGCTAAAATTCCAAACCTAATGTTTTCTCGCAGACTAAAAATGCCAGCAGTTAGAAGCCTGGTTACTTTTGGAGACAGCAACACTACCTCCAAACTGGAATTAAGAAACTGGGAGGGTGTGGTTTTTTTCAGAGGGAAAATGGCCCATGTTCTTATCCAGGGACCTTGGCCAGAGACTGGGTGTCTGACAGTTAAAATTCCGAAAGAATCAGGATTTCTCCCAGACTAAGGACACCACCCCTTAGAACCTTAGCTCCTGTTGCAGATAAAATGTCTTCTTCCAAACTGGTATTAAGAAACTGGGAGGGTGTGGTTTTTTTCCGAGAGAAATTGGCCAATGATCGTATCCAGAGTAATTGGCCTGAGACTGGGCGTCTGACAGCTAAAATTCGGAATGGATCAGGATTTCTCCCAAACTAAAGATGCCACCACTGAGAACCCTGGCTACTATTGGAGTGACCAACACTACCTCCAATCTGGTATAAAGAAACTGGGAGGGTGTGGTTTTTTTCAGAGGGAAAATGGCCCATGTTCTTATCCAGGGACCTTGGCCTGAGACTGGGTGTCTGACATCTAAAATTCCGAAATGATCAGGATTTCTCCCAGACTAAAGATGCCAACCCTTAGAATCCTGGCTACTTTTGGAGATACAATGTTTTCCTAAAAACTGCTTTTAAGAAACTGGAAGGGTGTGGTTTTTTTGCGAGGGAAAATGGCCAGTGTTCATATCCAGGATAATTGGCCTGAGACTGGGCGTCTGACAGCTCAAATTCGGAAGGGATCAAGATTTGTCCCAGATTAAAGATCCCACCACTTAGAATCCTGGCTGCTATTGGAGAGACCAACACTACCTCCAAACTGGTATTAAGAAACTGGGAGGGTGTGGTTTTTTTCAGAGGGAAAATGGCCAATGTTCTTATCCAGGGACCTTGGCCTGAGACTGGGCGTCTGACAGTTAAAATTCCGAAGGGATCAGGATTTCTCCTAGACTAAAGATGCCACCAGTTAGAACCCTGGCTACTTTTGAAGAGACTGTATCTTCCTCCTAAATGGTATTAAGAAACTGGGAGGCTGTGGTTTTTTTCAGAGGGAATATTGCCAATGTTCATATCCAGGGCCCTTGGCCTGAGACTGGTCGTCTGAAACCTCAAATTCCGAAGGAATCAGGATTTCTCCCAGTCTAAAACTGCCACCACTGAGAACCCTGGCTGTTCATGGAGTGCCAAAATTCTCCTCTAAATGGATATTACAAAAGTGGTGAAGTGATCTATATTTCACAGAGAAATAGGCCCTTCTTTGCATTCAGGGGCATGGTCCTGAGACTGGGCTTCGGCCTTCTAAAATTAAAAACCTAATGTTTTCTCGCAGACAAAAGATGCCAGCAGGTAGAAGCCCAGATACTTTTGGAGAGACCAACACTACCTCCAATCCGGTATTAAGAAACTGGGAGGGTGTGGTTTTTCTCAGAGGGCAAATGGCCCATGTTCTTATCCAGGGACCTTGGCCTGCGACTGGGTGTCTGACATCTAAAATTCCGAAATGATCAGGATTTCTCCCAGACTAAAGATGCCACCACTGACAACCCTGGCTACTATTGGAGTGACCAACACTACCTCCAAACTGGTATTAAGAAACTGGGAGGGTGTGGTTTTTTTCAGAGGGACAATGGCCAATGTTCTTATCCAGGGACCTTGGCCTGAGACTGGGCGTCTGACAGCTCAAATTCCAAAGGGATCAGGATTTCTCCTAGACTAAAGATGCCACCAGTTAGAACCCTGGCTACTTTTGAAGAGACTGTATCTTCCTCCTAAATGGTATTAAGAAACTGGGAGGCTGTGGTTTTTTTCAGAGGGAATATTGCCAATGTTCATATCCAGGGCCCTTGGCCTGAGACTGGTCGTCTGAAACCTCAAATTCCGAAGGAATCAGCATTTCTCCCAGTTTAAAACTGCCACCACTGAGAACCCTGGCTGTTCATGGAGTGCCAAAAGCCTCCTCTAAATGGATATTACAAAAGTGGTGAAGTGATCTTTATTTCACAGAGAAATAGGCCCTTGGTTGCATGCAGGGGCATGGTCCTGAGACTGGGCTTCGGCCTGCTAAAATTCCAAACCTAATGTTTTCTCGCAGACTAAAAATGCCAGCAGGTAGAAGCCCAGATACTTTTGGAGAGACCAACACTACCTCCAAACTGGTATTAAGAAACTGGGAGGGTGTGGTTTTTTTCAGAGGGAAAATGGCCCATGTTCTTTTCCAGGGACCTTGGCCTGTGACTGGGTGTCTGACAGTTAAAATTCCGAAAGAATCAGGATTTCACCCAGACTAAAGATGCCACCCCTTAGAACCTTAGCTCCTGTTGCAGATAAAATGTCTTCCTCCAAAGTGGTATTAAGAAACTGGGAGGGTGTGGTTTTTTTCAGAGGGAAATTGGCCAATGATCGTATCCAGGGTAATTGGCCTGAGACTGGGCGTCTGAAAGCTAAAATTCGGAATGGATCAGGATTTCTCCCAGACTAAAGATGCCACCACTGAGAATCCTGGCTACTTTTGGAGATACAATGACTTCCTAAAAACTGCTTTTAAGAAACTGGGAGGGTGTGTTTTTTTTCCGAGGGAAAATGTCCAGTGTTCATATCCAGGATAATTGGCCTGACACTGGGCGTCTGATAGCTCAAATTCCGAAGGGATCAAGATTTCTCCCAGACTAAAGATCCCACCACTTAGAATCCTGCCTACTATTGGAGAGACCAACACTACCTCCAAACTGGTATTAAGAAACTGGGAGGGTGTGGTTTTTTTCAGAGGGAAAATGGCCAATGTTCTTATCCAGGGACCTTGGCCTGAGACTGGTCGTCTGAAACCTCAAATTCCGAAGGAATCAGGATTTCTCCCAGTCTAAAACTGCCACCACTGAGAACCCTGTCTGTTCATGGAGTGCCAAAATTCTCCTCTAAAAGGATATTACAAAAGTGGTGAAGTGATCTTTATTTCACAGAGAAATAGGCCCTTCTTTGCATGCAGGGGCATGGTCCTGAGACTGGGCTTCGGCCTGCTAAAATTCCAAACCTAATGTTTTCTCGCAGACTAAGAATGCCAGCAGTTAGAAGCCTGGTTACTTTTGGAGAGACCAACACTACCTCCAAACTGGAATTAAGAGACTGGGAGGGTGTGGTTTTTTTCAGAGGGAAAATTGCCCATGTTCTTATCCAGGGACCTTGGCCTGCGACTGGGTGTCTGACAGTTAAAATTCCGAAAGAATCAGGATTTCTCCCAGACTAAAGATGCCACCACTGAGAACCCTGGCTACTCTTGGAGTGACCAACACTACCTCCAAACTGGTATAAAGAAACTGGGAGGGTGTGGTTTTTTTCAGAGGGAAAATGGCCCATGTTCTTATCCAGGGACCTTGGCCTGAGACTGGGCGTCTAACATCTAAAATTCCGAAATGATCAGGATTTCTCCCAGACTAAAGATGCCACCACTTAGAATCCTGGCTACTTTTGGAGATACAATGACTTCCTAAAAACTGCTTTTAAGAAACTGGGAGGGTGTGTTTTTTTTGCGAGGGAATATTGCCAATGTTCATATCCAGGGCCCTTGGCCTGAGACTGGTCGTCTGAAACCTCAAATTCCGAAGAGATCAAGATTTGTCCCAGATTAAAGATCCCACCACTTAGAATCCTGGCTGCTATTGGAGAGACCAACACTACCTCCAAACTGGTATTAAGAAACTGGGAGGTGTGGTTTTTGAGAGGGAAAATGGCCCATGTTCTTATCCAGGGACCTTGGCCTGCGACTGGGTGTCTGACAGTTAAAATTCCGAAAGGATCAGGATTTCTCCCAGACTAAAGATGCCACCCCTTAGAACCTTAGCTTTTGTTGCAGATAAAAAGTCTTCCTCCAAACTGGTATTAAGAAACTGGGAGGGTGCGGATTTTTTCAGAGCGAAAATGGCCTATGTTCGTGTCCAAGGCAATGGGCCTGAGACTGGTCGTCTGAAATCTAAAATTCCGAAGGAATCAGGATATCTACCAGACTGATGATGGGAGAACCATGAGAACCCTGGCTACTTTGGCGTGACCAACACTACCTCCAAACATGTATAAAGAAACTGGGAGGGTGTGCGTTTTTTCAGAGGGAAAATGGCATGTGTTCTTATCCAGGGACCTTGGCCTGAGACTGGGTGTCTGACATCTAAAATTCCGAAATCATCAGGATTTCTCTCAGACAAAAGATGCCACCACTTAGAATCCTGGCTACATTTGCAGATACAATGTTTCCTAAAATCTGCTTTTAAGAAACTGGGAGGGTGTGTTTTTTTTCCGAGGGAAAATGTCCAGTGTTCATATCCAGGATAATTGGCCTGAGACAGGGCGTCTGACAGCTAAAATTCTGAAGGGATCAAGATTTCTCCAAGATTAAAGATCCCACCACTTAGAATCCTGGCTACTATTGGAGAGACCAACACTAGTCCAAACTGGTATTAAGAAACTGGGAGGGTATGATTTTTTTCAGAGGGAAATTGGTCAATGTTCGTTTCCAGGGACCTTGGCCTGAGACTGGGCGTCTGACAGGTCAAATTCCAAAGGGATCAGGATTTCTCCTAGACTACAGATGCCACCTGTTAGAACCCTGGCTACTTTTGAAGAGACTGTGTCTTCCTCCTAAATGGTATTAAGAAACTGGGAGGGTGTGGTTTTTTTCAGAGGGAATATTGCCAATGTTCATATCCAGGGCCCTTGGCCTGAGACTGGTCGTCTGAAACCTCAAATTCCGAAGGAATCAGGATTTCTCCCAGTCTAAAACTCCCACCACTGAGAACCCTGGCTGTTCATGGAGTGCCAAAAACCTCCTCTAAATGGATATTACAAAAGTGGTGAAGTGATCTTTATTTCACAGAGAAATAGGCCCTTCTATGCATGCAGGGGCATGGTCCTGAGACTTGGCTTTGGCGTGTTAAAATTCCAAACCTAATGTTTTCTCGCAGACTGAAAATGCCAGCAGTTAGAAGCCTGGTTACTTTTGGAGAGACCAACACTACCTCCAAACTGGTATTAAGAAACTGGGAAGGTGTGGTTTTTTTCAGAGGGAAAATGGCCCATATTCTTATCCAGGGACCTTGGCCTGCGACTGGGTGTCTGACAGTTAAAATTCCGAAAGGATCAGGATTTCTCCCAGACTAAGGACACCACCCCTTAGAACCTTAGCTCCTGTTGCAGATAAAATGTCTTCCTCCAAACTGGTATTAAGAAACTGGGAGGGTGTGGTTTTCTTCAGAGGGAAAATGCGCAATGTTCTTATCCAGGGACCTTGGCCTGAGACTGGGTGTCTGACAGCTCAAATTCCGAAGGGATCAGGATTTCTCCCAGACTAAAGATGCCACCAGTAAGAACCCTGGCTACTTTTGAAGAGACTGTATCATCCTCAAAACTGGTATAAAGAAACTGGGAGGGTGTGGTTTTTTTCAGAGGGAATATTGCCAATGTTCATATCCAGGGCCCTTGGCCTGAGACTGTTCGTCTGAAACCTCAAATTCCGAAGGAATCAGGATTTCTCCCAGTCTAAAACTCCCACCACTGAGAACCCTGGCTGTTCATGGAGTGCCAAAAGCCTCCTCTAAATGGATATTACAAAAGTGGTGAAGTGATCTTTATTTCACAGAGAAATAGGCCCTTGGTTGCATGCAGGGGCATGGTCCTGAGACTGGGCTTCGGCCTTCTAAAATTAAAAACCTAATGTTTTCTCGCAGACAAAAGATGCCAGCAGTTAGAAGCCCAGATACTTTTGGAGAGACCAACACTACCTCCAAACTGGTATTAAGAAACTGGGAGGGTGTGTTTTTTTTTAGAGGGAAAATGGCCCATGTTCGTAGCAGGGGCAATTGGCCTGAGACTAGGTGTCTGACAGTTTAAATTCCGAAAGAATCAGGATTTCTCCCAGACTAAAGACGCCACTACTTAGAACCTTAGCTCCTGCTGTAGATAAAATGTTGTCCTCCAAACTGGTATTAAGAAACTGGGTGGGTGTGGTTTTTTTCAGAGCGAAAATGGCCTATGTTCGTGTCCAAGGCAATGGGCCTGGGACTGGTCGTCTGAAATCTAAAATTCCGAAGGAATAAGGATATCTACCAGATTGATGATGGGAGAACCATGAGAACCCTGGCTACTTTGGAGTGACCAACACTACCTCCAAACATGTATAAAGAAACTGGGAGGGTGTGCGTTTTTTCAGAGGGAAAATGGCATGTGTTCTTATCCACGGACCTTGGCCTGAGACCGGGTGTCTGACATCTAAAATTCCGAAAGAATCAGGATTTCTCCCAGACAAAAAATGCCACCAATTAGTATCCTGGCTACTTTTGGAGATACAATGTTTTCCTAAAAACTGCTTTTAAGAAACTGGGCGGGTGTGGTTTTTTTCAGAGGGAAATTGGTCAGTGTTCCTTTCCAGGGACCTTGGCCTGAGACTGGGCGTCTGACAGCTCAAAGTCCGAAGGGATCAGGATTTCTCCTAGACTAAAGATGCCACCAGTTAGAACCCTGGCTACTTTTGAAGAGACTGTATCTTCCTCCTAAATGGTATTAAGAAACTGGGAGGCTGTGGTTTTTTCCAGAGGGAATATTGCCAATGTTCATATCCAGGGCCCTTGGCCTGAGACTGGTCGTCTGAAACCTCAAATTCCGAAGGAATCAGGATTTCTCCCAGACTAATAGTGCCACCACTGAGAACCCTGGCTGTTCATGGAGCGCCAAAAGCCTCCTCTAAATGGATATTACAAAAGTGGTGAAGTGATCTTTATTTCACTGAGAAATAGGCCCTTCGTTGCATGCAGGGGCATGGTCCTGAGACTGGGCTTTGGCCTGCTAAAATTCCAAACCTAATGTTTTCTCGCAGACTAAAAATGCCAGCAGTTAGAAGCCTGCTTACTTTTGGAGTGAGCAACACTACCACCAAACTCGTATTAAGAAACTAGGAGGGTGTGGTTTTTTTCAGAGGGAAAATGGCCCATGTTCTTATCCAGGGACCTTGGCCTGCGACTGGGTGTCTGACAGTTAAAATTCCGAAAGGATCAGGATTTCTCCCAGACTAATGATGCCACCCCGTAGAACCTTAGCTCCTGTTGCAGATAAAATGTCTTCCTCCAAACTGATATTAAGAAACTGGGAGGGTGTGGTTTTTTCAGAGGGAAATTGGCCAATGATCGTATCCAGGGTAATTGGCCTGAGACTGGGCGTCTGACAGCTAAAATTCGGAATGGATCAGGATTTCTCGCAGACTAAAGATGCCACCATTGAGAACCCTGGCTACTATTGGAGTGACCAACACTACCTCCAAACTGGTATAAAGAAACTGGGAGGGTGTAGTTTTTTTCAGAGGGAAAATGGCCAATGTTCTTATCCAGGGACCTTGGCCTGAGACTGGGCGTCTGACAGCTCAAATTCCAAAGGGATCAGGATTTCTCCTAGACTAAAGATGCCACCAGTTAAAACCCTGGCTACTTTTGAAGAGACTGTATCTTCCTCCAAACTGGTATTAAGAAACTGGGAGGCTGTGTTTTTTTTCAGAGGGAATATTGCCAATGTTCATATCCAGGGCCCTTGGCCTGAGACTGGTCGTCTGAAACCTCAAATTCCGAAGGAATCAGGATTTCTCCCAGTCTAAAACTGCCACCACTGAGAACCCTGGCTGTTCATGGAGTGCCAAAATTTTCCGCTAAATGGATATTAAAAAAGGGGTGAAGTGATCTTTATTTCACAGAGAAATAGGCCCTTCTTTGCATGCAGGGTCATGGTCCTGAGACTGGGCTTCGGCCTGGTAAAATTAAAAATCTAATGTTTTCTCGAAGACAAAAATGCCAGCAGTTAGAAGCCCAGATACTTTTGGAGAGACCAACACTGCCTCCAATCCGGTATTAAGAAACTGGGAGGGTGTGGTTTTTTTCAGAGGGAAAATGGCCCATGTTCGTAGCAGGGGCAATTGGCCTGAGACTAGGTTTCTGACAGTTAAAATTCGAAAGAATCAGGATTTCTCCAGACTAAAAGACGCCACCACTTAGAACTTTAGCTCCTATTGCAGATATAATGTCTTCCTTCAAACTGGTATTAAGAAACTGGGAGGGTGTGGTTTTTTCAGAGCGAAAATGGCCTATGTTCGTGTCCACGGCAATGGGCCTGGGACTGGTCGTCTGAAATCTAAACTTCCGAAGGGATCAGGATATCTACCAGATTGATGATGGGAGAACCATGAGAACCCTGGCTACTTTGGAGTGACCAACACTACCTCCAAACATGTAAAAAGAACCTGGGAGAGTGTGCGTTTTTTCAGAGGGAAAATGGAATGTGTTCTAATCCAGGGACCTTGGCCTGAGACCTGGTGTCTGACAGCTAAAATTCCCAAAGAATCTGGATTTCTCCCAGACAAAAGATGCCACCACTTAGAATCCTGGCTACTTTTGGAGATACAATGTTTTCCTAAAAACTGCTTTTAAGAAACTGGGAGGGTGTGGTTTTTTTCAGAGGGAAATTGGTCAATGTTCCTTTCCAGGGACCTTGGCCTGAGACTGGGCGTCTGACAACTAAAATTCCGAATGGATCAGGATTTCTCCCAGACTAAAGATGCCACCCCTTAGAATCCTGGCTACTTTTGGAGATACAATGACTTCCTAAAAACTGCTTTTAAGAAACTGGGAGGGTGTGGTTTTTTTCCGAGGGAAAATGGCCAGTGTTCATATCCAGGATAATTGGCCTGAGACTGCGCGTCTGACAGCTAAAATTCCGAAGGGATCAGGATTTGTCCCAGATTAAACATCCCACCACTTAGAATTTTGGCTACTATTGGAGAGACCAACACTACCTCCAAACTGGTATTAAGAAACTGGGAGGGTGTGGTTTTTTTCAGAGGGAAAATGGCCAATGGTCTTATCCAGGGACCTTGGCCTGAGACTGGGCGTCTGACTGCTCAAATTCTGAAGGGATCAGGATTTCTCCTAGACTAAAGATGCCACCAGTTAGAACCCTGGCTACTTTTGAAGAGACTGTATCTTCCTCCTAAATAGTATTAAGAAACTGGGAGGCTGTGGTTTTTTTTGCGAGGGAATATTGCCAATGTTCAAATCCAGGGACCTTGGCCTGAGACTGGTCGTGTGAAACCTCAAATTCCGAAGGAATCAGGATTTCTCCCAGTCTAAAACTGCCACCACTGAGAACCCTGGCTGTTCATGGAGTGCCAAAAGCCTCCTCTAAATGGATATTACAAAAGTGGTGAAGTGATCTTTATTTCACAGAGAAATAGGCCCTTCGTTGCACGCAGGGGCATGGTCCTGAGACTGGGCTTCGGCCTGCTAAAATTCCAAACCTAATGTTTTCTCGCAGACTAAAAATGCCAGCAGTTAGAAGCCTGGTTACTTTTGGAGTGACCAACACTACTTCCAAACTGGTATTAAGAAACTGGGAGGGTGTGGTTTTTTTCAGAGGGAAAATGGCCCATGTTCTTATCCAGGGACCTTGGCCTGCGACTGGGTGTCTGACAGTTAAAATTCCGAAAGAATCAGGATTTCTCCCAGACTAAAGATGCCACCACTGAGAACCCTGGCTACTATTGGAGTGACCAACACTACCTCCAAACTGGTATAAAGAAACTGGGAGGGTGTGGTTTTTTCAGAGGGAAAATGGCCCATGTTCTTATCCAGGGACCTTGGCCTGAGACTGGGTGTCTGACATCTAAAATTTCGAAAGGATCAGGATTTCTCCCAGACTAAAGATGCCAACCCTTAGAATCCTGGCTACTTTTGGAGATACAATGTTTTCCTAAAAACTGCTTTTAAGAAACTGGGCGGGTGTGGTTTTTTTCAGAGGGAAATTGGTCAGTGTTCATTTCCAGGGACCTTGGCCTGAGACTGGGCGTCTGACAGCTCAACGTCCGAATGGATCAGGATTTCTCCTAGACTAAAGATGCCACCAGTTAGAACCCTGGCTACTTTTGAAGAGACTGTATCTTCCTCCTAAATGGTATTAAGAAACTGGGACGCTGTGGTTTTTTTCAGAGGGAATATTGCCAATGTTCATATCCAGGGCCCTTGGCCTGAGACTGGTCGTCTGAAACCTCAAATTCCGAAGGAATCAGGATTTCTCCCACACTAATACTGCCACCACTGAGAACCCTGGCTGTTCATGGAGCGCCAAAAGCCTCCTCTAAATGGATATTACAAAAGTGGTGAAGTGATCTTTATTTCACTGAGAAATAGGCCCTTCGTTGCATGCAGGGGCATGGTCCTGAGACTGGGCTTTGGCCTGCTAAAATTCCAAACCTAATGTTTTCTCGCAGACTAAAAATGCCAGCAGTTAGAAGCCTGGTTACTTTTGGAGTGACCAACACTACTTCCAAACTGGTATTAAGAAACTGGGAGGGTGTGGTTTTTTTCAGAGGGAAAATGGCCCATATTCTTATCCAGGGACCTTGGCCTGCGACTGGGTGTCTGACAGTTAAAATTCCGAAAGAATCAGGAATTCTCCCAGACTAAAGATGCCACCCCTTAGAACCTTAGCTCCTGTTGCAGATAAAATGTCTTCCTCCAAAGTGGTATTAAGAAACTGGGAGGGTGAGGTTTTTTCAGAGGGAAAATGGCCCATGTTCTTATCCAGGGACCTTGGCCTGAGACTGGGTGTCTGACATCTAAATATCTGAAAGGATCAGGATTTCTCCCAGACTAAAGATGCCACCCCTTATAATCCTGGCTACTTTTGGAGATACAATGACTTCCTAAAAACTGCTTTTAAGAAACTGGGAGGGTGTGTTTTTTTTCCGAGGGAAAATGGCCAGTGTTCATATCCAGGATAATTGGCCTGAGACTGGGCGAATGACAGCTAAAATTCCGAAGGGATCAGGATTTGTCCCAGATTAAACATCCCACCACTTAGAATTTTGGCTACTATTGGAGAGACCAACACTACCTCCAAACTGGTATTAAGAAACTGGGAGGGTGTGGTTTTTTTCAGAGGGAAAATGGCCAATGTTCTTATCCAGGGACCTTGGCCTGAGACTGGTCGTCTGAAACCTCAAATTCCGAAGGAATCAGGATTTCTCCCAGTCTAAAACTGCCACCACTGAGAACCCTGGCTGTTCATGGAGTGCCAAAATTCTCCTTTAAAAGGATATTACAAACGTGGTGAAGTGATCTTTATTTCACAGAGAAATAGGCCCTTCGTTGCATGCAGGGGCATGGTCCTGAGACTGGGCTTCGGTCTGCTAAAATTCCAAACCTAATGTTTTCTCGCAGACTAAAAATGCCAGCAGTTAGAAGCCTGGTTACTTTTGGAGTGACCAACACTACTTCCAAACTGGTATTAAGAAACTGGGAGGGTGTGGTTTTTTTCAGAGGGAAAATGGCCCATGTTCTTATCCAGGGACCTTGGCCTGCGACTGGGTGTCTGACAGTTAAAATTCCGAAAGAATCAGGATTTCTCCCAGACTAAAGATGCCACCCCTTAGAACCTTAGCTCCTGTTGCAGATAAAATGTCTTCCTCCAAAGTGGTATTAAGAAACTGGGAGGGTGTGGTTTTTTTCAGAGGGAAATTGGCCAATGATCGTATCCAGAATAACTGGCCTGAGACTGGGAGTCTGACAGCTAAAATTCGGAATGGATCAGGATTTCTCCCAGACTAAAGATGCCACCACTGAGAACCCTGGCTACTATTGGAGTGACCAACACTACCTCCAAACATGTATAAAGAAACTGGGAGGGTCTGGTTTTTTTCAGAGGGAAAATGGCCCATGTTCTTATCCAGGGACCTTGGTCTGAGACTGGGTGTCTGACATCTAAAATTCCGAAATGATCAGGATTTCTCCCAGACTAAAGATGCCACCCCTTAGAATCCTGGCTACTTTTGGAGATACAATGACTTCCTAAAAACTGCTTTTAAGAAACTGGGAAGGTGTGTTTTTTTTGCGAGGGAAAATGGCCAGTGTTCATATCCAGTATAATTGGCCCCAGACTGGGCGTCTGACAGCTCAAATTCCGAAGGGATCAAGATTTGTCCCAGATTAAAGATCCCACCACTTAGAATCCTGGCTGCTATTGGAGTGACCAACACTACCTCCAAACTGGTGTTAAGAAACTGGGAGGGTGTGGTTTTTTTCAGAGGGAAAATGGCCAATGTTCTTATCCAGGGACCTTGGCCTGAGACTGGGCGTCTGACAGCTCAAAGTCCGAATGGATCAGGATTTCTCCTAGACTAAAGATGCCACCAGTTAGAACCCTGGCTACTTTTGAACAGACTGTATCTTCCTCCTAATTGGTATTAAGAAACTGGGAGGGTGTGGTTTTTTTCAGAGGGAAAATTTCCAATGTTCATATCCAGGGCCCTTGGCCTGAGACTGGTCGTCTGAAACCTCAAATTCCGAAGGAATCAGGATTTCTCCCAGACTAATAGTGCCACCACTGAGAACCCTGGCTGTTCATGCAGTGCCAAAAGCCTCCTCTAAATGGATATTACAAATTGGAGAGACCAACACTACCTCCAAACTGGTATAAAGAAACTGGGAGGGTCTGGTTTTTTTCAGAGGGAAAATGGCCCATGTTCTTATCCAGGGACCTTGGTCTGAGACTGGGTGTCTGACATCTAAAATTCCGAAATGATCAGGATTTCTCCCAGACTAAAGATGCCACCCCTTAGAATCCTGGCTACTTTTGGAGATACAATGACTTCCTAAAAACTGCTTTTAAGAAACTGGGAAGGTGTGTTTTTTTTGCGAGGGAAAATGGCCAGTGTTCATATCCAGTATAATTGGCCCCAGACTGGGCGTCTGACAGCTCAAATTCCGAAGGGATCAAGATTTGTCCCAGATTAAAGATCCCACCACTTAGAATCCTGGCTGCTATTGGAGTGACCAACACTACCTCCAAACTGGTGTTAAGAAACTGGGAGGGTGTGGTTTTTTTCAGAGGGAAAATGGTCAATGTTCTTATCCAGGGACCTTGGCCTGAGACTGGGCGTCTGACAGCTCAAAGTCCGAATGGATCAGGATTTCTCCTAGACTAAAGATGCCACCAGTTAGAACCCTGGCTACTTTTGAAGAGACTGTATCTTCCTCCTAATTGGTATTAAGAAACTGGGAGGCTGTGGTTTTTTTCAGAGGGAAAATTTCCAATGTTCATATCCAGGGCCCTTGGCCTGAGACTGGTCGTCTGAAACCTCAAATTCCGAAGGAATCAGGATTTCTCCCAGACTAATAGTGCCACCACTGAGAACCCTGGCTGTTCATGCAGTGCCAAAAGCCTCCTCTAAATGGATATTACAAAAGTGGTGAAGTGATCTATTTTCACAGAGAAATAGGCCCTTCTTTGCATGCAGGGGCATGGTCCTTAGACTGGGCTTCGGCCTGCTAAAATTCCAAACCTAATGTTTTCTCGCAGACTAAAAATGCCAGCAGTTAGAAGCCTGGTTACTTTTGGAGAGACCAACACTACCTCCAAACTGGTATTAAGAAACTGGGAGGGTGTGGTTTTTTTCAGAGGGAAAATGGCCCATGTTCTTATCCAGGGACCTTGGCCTGCGACTGGGTGTCTGACAGTTAAAATTCCGAAAGGATCAGGATTTCTCCCAGACTAAAGATGCCACCCCTTAGAGCCTTAGCTCCTGTTGAAGATAAAATGTCTTCCTCCAAACTGGTATTAAGAAACTGGGAGGGTGTGGTTTTTTTCAGCGGGAAATTGGCCAATGATCGTATCCAGGGTAATTGGCCTGAGACTGGGCGTCTGACAGCTAAAATTCGGAATGGATCAGGATTTCTCCCAGACTAAAGATGCCACCACTGAGAACCCTGGCTACTATTGGAGTGACCAACACTACCTCCAAACTGGTATAAAGAAACTGGGAGGGTGTGGTTTTTTTCAGAGGGAAAATGGCCAATGTTCTTATCCAGGGACCTTGGCCTGAGACTGGGCGTCTGACAGCTCAAAGTCCGAATGGATCAGGATTTCTCCTAGACTAAAGATGCCACCAGGTAGAACCCTGGCTACTTTTGAAGAGACTGTATCTTCCTCCTAATTGGTATTAAGAAACTGGGAGGGTGTGGTTTTTTTCAGAGGGAAAATTGCCAATGTTCATATCCAGGGCCCTTGGCTTGAGACTGGTCGTCTGAAACTTTAAATTCCGAAGGAATCAGGATTTCTCCCAGACTAATAGTGCCACCACTGAGAACCCTGGCTGTTCATGGAGTGCCAAAAGCCTCCTCTAAATGGATATTACAAAAGTGGTGAAGTGATCTTTATTTCACAGAGAAATAGGCCCTTCGTTGCATGCAGGGGCATGGTCCTGAGACTGGGCTTCGGCCTGCTAAAATTCCAAACCTAATGTTTTCTCGCAGACTAAAAATGCCAGCAGTTAGAAGCCTGGTTACTTTTGGAGAGACCAACACTACCTCCAAACTGGTATTAAGAAACTGGGAGGGTGTGGTTTTTTCAGAGGGAAAATGGCCCATGTTCTTATCCAGGGACCTTGGCCTGCGACTGGGTGTCTGACAGTTAAAATTCCGAAAGGATCAGGATTTCTCCCAGACTAAAGATGCCACCCCTTAGAGCCTTAGCTCATGTTGCAGATAAAATGTCTTCCTCCAAACTGGTATTAAGAAACTGGGAGGGTGTGGTTTTTTTCAGAGGGAAATTGGCCAATGATCGTATCCAGGGTAATTGGCCTGAGACTGGGCGTCTGACAGCTAAAATTCGGAATGGATCAGAATTTCTCCCAGACTAAAGATGCCACCACTGAGAACCCTGGCTACTATTGGAGTGACCAACACTACCTCCAAACTGGTATAAAGAAACTGGGAGGGTGTGGTTTTTTTCAGAGGGAAAATGGCCCATGTTCTTATCCAGGGACCTTGGCCTGAGACTGGGTGTCTGACATCTAAAATTCCGAAATGATCAGGATTTCTCCCAGACTAAAAATGCCACCCCTTAGAATCCTGGCTACTTTTGGAGATACAATGACTTCCTAAAAACTGCTTTTAAGAAACTGGGAGGGTGTGTTTTTTTTCCGAGGGAAAATGGCCAGTGTTCATATCCAGGATAATTGGCCTGAGACTGGGCGTCTGACAGCTAAAATTCCGAAGGGATCAGGATTTGTCCCAGATTAAACATCCCACCACTTAGAATTTTGGCTACTATTGGAGAGACCAACACTACCTCCAAACTGGTATTAAGAAACTGGGAGGGTGTGGTTTTTTTCAGAGGGAAAATGGCCAATGTTCTTATCCAGGGACCTTGGCCTGAGACTGGGCGTGTGACTGCTCAAATTCTGAAGGGATCAGGATTTCTCCTAGACTAAAGATGCCACCAGTTAGAACCCTGGCTACTTTTGAAGAGACTGTATCTTCCTCCTAAATAGTATTAAGAAACTGGGAGGCTGTGGTTTTTTTCAGAGGGAATATTGCCAATGTTCATATCCAGGGCCCTTAGCCTGAGACTGGTCGTCTGAAACCTCAAATTCCGAAGGAATCAGGATTTCTCCCAGTCTAAAACTGCCACCACTGAGAACCCTGGCTGTTCATGGAGTGCCAAAATTCTCCTTTAAAAGGATATTACAAACGTGGTGAAGTGATCTTTATTTCACAGAGAAATAGGCCCTTCGTTGCATGCAGGGGCATGGTCCTGAGACTGGGCTTCGGTCTGCTAAAATTCCAAACCTAATGTTTTCTCGCAGACTAAAAATGCCAGCAGTTAGAAGCCTGGTTACTTTTGGAGTGACCAACACTACTTCCAAACTGGTATTAAGAAACTGGGAGGGTGTGGTTTTTTTCAGAGGGAAAATGGCCCATGTTCTTATCCAGGGACCTTGGCCTGCGACTGGGTGTCTGACAGTTAAAATTCCGAAAGAATCAGGATTTCTCCCAGACTAAAGATGCCACCCCTTAGAACCTTAGCTCCTGTTGCAGATAAAATGTCTTCCTCCAAAGTGGTATTAAGAAACTGGGAGGGTGTGGTTTTTTTCAGAGGGAAATTGGCCAATGATCGTATCAAGAATAACTGGCCTGAGACTGGGAGTCTGACAGCTAAAATTCGGAATGGATCAGGATTTCTCCCAGACTAAAGATGCCACCACTGAGAACCCTGGCTACTATTGGAGTGACCAACACTACCTCCAAACTGGTATAAAGAAACTGGGAGGGTGTGGATTGTTTCAGAGGGAAAATGGCCCATGTTCTTATCCAGGGACCTTGGCCTGAGACTGGGTGTCTGACATCTAAAATTCCGAAATGATCAGGATTTCTCCCAGACTAAAGACGCCAACCCTTAGAATCCTGGCTACTTTTGGAGATACAATGACTTCCTAAAAACTGCTTTTAAGAAACTGGGAAGGTGTGTTTTTTTTGCGAGGGAAAATGGCCAGTGTTCATATCCAGGATAATTTGCCTGAGACTGGGCGTCTGACAGCTCAAATTCCAAAGGGATCAAGATTTCTCCCAGATTAAAGATCCCACCACTTAGAATCCTGGCTGCTATTGGAGAGACCAACACTACCTCCAAACTGGTGTTAAGAAACTGGGAGGGTGTGGTTTTTTTCAGAGGGAAAATGGCCAATGTTCTTATCCAGGGACCTTGGCCTGAGACTGGGCGTCTGACAGCTCAAAGTCCGAATGGATCAGGATTTCTCCTAGACTAAAGATGCCACCAGTTAGAACCCTGGCTACTTTTGAAGAGACTGTATCTTCCTCCTAATTGGTATTAAGAAACTGGGAGGGTGTGGTTTTTTTCAGAGGGAAAATTGCCAATGTTCATATCCAGGGCCCTTGGCCTGAGACTGGTCGTCTGAAACCTCAAATTCCGAAGGAATCAGGATTTCTCCCAGACTAATAGTGCCACCACTGAGAACCCTGGCTGTTCATGCAGTGCCAAAAGCCTCCTCTAAATGGATATTACAAAAGTGGTGAAGTGATCTATTTTCACAGAGAAATAGGCCCTTCTTTGCATGCAGGGGCATGGTCCTGAGACTGGGCTTCGGCCTGCTAAAATTCCAAACCTAATGTTTTCTCGCAGACTAAAAATGCCAGCAGTTAGAAGCCTGGTTACTTTTGGAGAGACCAACACTACCTCCAAACTGGTATTAAGAAACTGGGAGGGTGTGGTTTTTTTCAGAGGGAAAATGGCCCATGTTCTTATCCAGGGACCTTGGCCTGCGACTGGGTGTCTGACAGTTAAAATTCCGAAAGGATCAGGATTTCTCCCAGACTAAAGATGCCACCCCTTAGAGCCTTAGCTCCTGTTGCAGATAAAATGTCTTCCTCCAAACTGGTATTAAGAAACTGGGAGGGTGTGGTTTTACACAGCGGTAAAATTGCCAATGATCGTATCAAGGGTAATTGGCCTGAGACTGGGCGTCTGACAGCTAAAATTCGGAATAGATCAGGATTTCTCCCAGACTAAAGATGCCACCACTGAGAACCCTGGCTACTATTGGAGTGACCAACACTACCTCCAAACTGGTATAAAGAAACTGGGAGGGTGTGGTTTTTTTCAGAGGGAAAATGGCCAATGTTCTTATCCAGGGACCTTGGCCTGAGACTGGGCGTCTGACAGCTCAAAGTCCGAATGGATCAGGATTTCTCCTAGACTAAAGATGCCACCAGGTAGAACCCTGGCTACTTTTGAAGAGACTGTATCTTCCTCCTAATTGGTATTAAGAAACTGGGAGGGTGTGGTTTTTTTCAGAGGGAAAATTGCCAATGTTCATATCCAGGGCCCTTGGCTTGAGACTGGTCGTCTGAAACTTTAAATTCCGAAGGAATCAGGATTTCTCCCAGACTAATAGTGCCACCACTGAGAACCCTGGCTGTTCATGGAGTGCCAAAAGCCTCCTCTAAATGGATATTACAAAAGTGGTGAAGTGATCTTTATTTCACAGAGAAATAGGCCCTTCGTTGCATGCAGGGGCATGATCCTGAGACTGGGCTTCCGCCTGCTAAAATTCCAAACCTAATGTTTTCTCGCAGACTAAAAATGCCAGCAGTTAGAAGCCTGGTTACTTTTGGAGAGACCAACACTACCTCCAAACTGGTATTAAGAAACTGGGAGGGTGTGGTTTTTTTCAGAGGGAAAATGGCCCATGTTCTTATCCAGGGACCTTGGCCTGAGACTGGGTGTCTGACAGTTAAAATTCCGAAAGGATCAGGATTTCTCCCAGACTAAAGATGCCACCCCTTAGAGCCTTAGCTCATGTTGCAGATAAAATGTCTTCCTCCAAACTGGTATTAAGAAACTGGGAGGGTGTGGTTTTTTTCAGAGGGAAATTGGCCAATGATCGTATCCAGGGTAATTGGCCTGAGACTGGGCGTCTGACAGCTAAAATTCGGAATGGATCAGAATTTCTCCCAGACTAAAGATGCCACCACTGAGAACCCTGGCTACTATTGGAGTGACCAACACTACCTCCAAACTGGTATAAAGAAACTGGGAGGGTGTGGTTTTTTTCAGAGGGAAAATGGCCCATGTTCTTATCCAGGGACCTTGGCCTGAGACTGGGTGTCTGACATCTAAAATTCCGAAATGATCAGGATTTCTCCCAGACTAAAAATGCCACCCCTTAGAATCCTGGCTACTTTTGGAGATACAATGACTTCCTAAAAACTGCTTTTAAGAAACTGGGAGGTCCCAAAGATCAGGTTTCTCCCAGACAAA